>BPLR01002288.1:0-30665 GCA_021605095.1 Caerostris extrusa
AACAATTGAGGCGGCTAAATGCTAGCAACAGTAATTTTTATGTTATTCTTGAGATTAATAACGATAGCAGAGTTTTCAAAGCTGGTTGTAGTAAAATGAATTTGATGATGATTAATATTTTTTATGAATGCAGATAGCCGTGCCTCTCCTCCTCTGTGGGGCAAAAAAGACGATCCGAGCGATATATGATATATTTGGAATTTTGAAGGAATCGCCTGGTCGAAGAGGTGTTTCTTGGAGAGCAATTACATGAGGTTTATTTTCAGAAACAAAATTTTGTAATTCATTAATTTCTCCTTTAAGACTATTGGAGTTCCATGTCACGCATAAGATAGAATTATTGGTCGATCTATTGAATGTTATTGACTGGTTGATTTTGAAGAGCATTTATTAAAACAGAAAGATGTGAAAGTACCCCAACTAATTGTTGCAGAATGAGTGGAATTGGAGGCGTTTCCGTGGAAGCCTGCAGAGTATTGGAAGAAGTAGTATGGTGAGAGGTCTGGGTAGGAAGAGTTGGAAAGTCATGTGAAGAAGGAGGAAGAGTTGGAGAAGCCTTCTGATGAGCGGGAAGAGACGGTTGGAGTTCTCAGGCTTCATTTGTTGTGCTTGTTTTTAAGTCTCTCCGTCCAAGCGTTGACCTTCGGGGAGGAGCAGGAGTGAAATTAGCAGGGTTTTTAGGACAACCTGAGAAATTTGCAGTATGCTCTCCAGAGCAAAGAGCGCATTTGGGAGCTTCATCTGGCCTTTTGGTGCATTCTTTGGTGGCATGAGGTCCAGCACATTTGAGACATCGAAGGTCTCTTGTACAGAATTTGCTATGATGATAGAATTCTTGACATTTATAGCATTGGCTGGGTCCCTGATTTTCTTCTGAGTGGTTCAACTTTGACCCTAACGTGATATAAGGTGGATAGGTCGAAAATTCTTTTGTTTTGTTCATTTTTGGTAGAATTATTAGGTACAGAGGGAGATTGCCGGTACCAGCACGATTACGAAGTGGAGTGATGAATTCAGGATGCAAGTAGAGAATTTGGAGTTCCTGCATGATGACATCAATTGGGAGATCTGAAGGCAGTCCGCGAATTACAACTTTAAGTTGCTTTTCTTGGGGCAATTCGAATGTATGACTTTTAAGTTTCAGGTGATCAATTTGCTTCCGTATGGATCTGTAGTCATCAGGTGTGGTTGGAAAAACTTTTAATTTGCCTCCAGAAAGGCGTCCTTCAATCTTTGAATTTGTAATCTGGTTGAAGTTCTTAAGAATTTCAGTAGAATTTTGTATGTTGTCTATTATAATTGGAGGAACATATTTAGTAGTATGGGGTGCAGGACAAGAAGAAGCAATATTCTGGTCATTAGTGAGATCTGTGTCCATACTGTTTTCGTCCAGATGTAATTTATCAACATTTTTTGAAATGTCTTCAATTTTAGCAGGAGGTATGTTGTCTGCATCACTAGGACCAAGACTTTCATCGGGGTTAAGGCAAGCAAATTTGGAAGATAACTTGATAACAGTGGGATCACTGGTATTAGGCCGTTTAGCTAAATTTTTCTTTCCTTTTGTGTGACTTTAAGTTTTTCTTTTTAGTAGGAGTAGTTACCGAGTTGTTTGAATCATTGAGTTTCAGCAAGATGAGACTCATTTGCTCCCTTAAGTTTTTATTGGTAATATTAGAAAGCGTAAGTTGTATAAAAAGATCTAAATTAGGTATTTGAGGTTCAATTTTTAAGCAATTTTCAATGTTGTTCAGATGATCATTGAGGCTTTCGCACTCAGTGAATGATGAAAAATTGTTAATGCTAATATTAAGTTGATCAATTTCTTGAATAAAGTTAAACGCTGTCGGGTTAGTATTAACGTCAATCAAATGAAGCATACTGGTTGATTGGTCAGCAGGGGAGAGAGACATGGTTGTGCTGTTTGAGGAGAGCGAAGCTCCCTCGACAACAGCCATAATAGAATAAAAAATAAACAAAACCAAATATTTAAAAAACTACTGACTAAAACAGAAAATAAATATGCACTTTACTGAGTAAAGGCAGTGAGAAACGCTCGTAGCTAAAAAAAACCCGAACAATTCTGCGCCTACACAGTAAAATACAGAAGGAAAAAAAAAAGAATTCTAGAATTTAGCTAAAAGTTCGAAAAAGAATTCTAGAATTTAGCTACTCATTTTATACAACAAAGTAATAACATAGAACCAAAGAAATCAAATAGAGAAAGGTAATATAGAGATTAAGACAGAATAAGAGGGGAAAAAAATCACATACCAATGAGGTGAAACATTAGAAAACAAACCAAAATTTTTATCCAATTGCGCAGCACATAATCGCCAAATTCCGCCATTGCTCAACTTAATAATTACATTACATCACTAGAAAGTTGGTTAAGAACCTGGAAGACCAAAGTAAATCCTATCAAAAGTACGTCCCTCCTATTTACCCGGAAGCGGAACGTCGGTTCTCGTTTCAATGTCATTCTTTTTGACCAGCCAGTCCCCTGAGTTACGGAATATATGTAATTGAGGTTGGTTCTCGATGCAAAATGGAATTTCAACTCCAGCATCTCTAAAGCAGTTGAGAAAGCAATTGCTGGGAGCAAAAAGTTCAAAGGCTACTTGCTCTAAAGAGCCTGCTAGCTATCAGACACAATCTTTTGCTTTAAAAGTCGATCCTTCGACCGATTCTTTTTATACGGATGCTCCATTTGGGCTTCCACCTCAAGTTTTTCAAAATAAAGAGATAGCTAAATTATTAATGCACCGGGGTTTGTTTATAGAAAACAAATCCACAGATGTCTTGATTTCGATCCTATTATGGATAACATTTTTAAAATTTCGTAATCTTTTCATTATAAATGCTCTCAGATCCGTAACGAAGCGATTAGACAAACACCTGTCTATGATACAGGTGTAGCGAGTTCAAGGAAAGGCCTCGTGACATTTATGATACTAAATGGGAATCATTTCTAGCACTTAAGAAAGGTGTGAAGTATTTACCACCATCTAACGGAGTAATTTTATCCCTGAAGCCCAACGATCTTCGGATCAATCCGTGTTGATCTGAGCTGCTTTTTGATTTTAACTTTTAAGTTGAATGCTAAGATATGCACTTATATCTGGCTATCTATCCATCAAAGTTTTCTTTCAATTTATTTTTGATATCTTTTTTTTTTTGACATCGTATGAAGGACATTTAATTGTACCGAAAGCTCTTGCTTTTTTTCCAATTTGCTTTAATTGTCTTCTAGTATGAGATATTGTATTGTATATTGTCTCATAGTCATAGATGTTTTTCTAATATTTTTTCTGTAATTTTTTTTAAATTAAGCAATTACATTTTATGCAAATTTTATAATTAATTTAAGATGTGAAGGTTTAGTGGTACTTAATACCCCATTGGAATTCTGTAATAGGTAGGCCCGTTGGTCTATGAATGAATATCTGATTTTTTCATGCATCAACTTTGACTTTAAAGGATGCGCAACAATGATGTGTCAGATTTAAAATGGAAGATTAAATTTTGTAATTCTTCTAAATTTGTCAATATTCTGCAAACTGTTTTTCATGACTTAAATCTAATTAACATCACTAAAGAAATAAAAGCAAATTTTTTTGTGATAGGCTTACGAAATTTTATAAGAGGCATAACTTGCAAATACTACTCCATTTTTTTATTATCTGTGAATATGAATCTATTATATATATGTTATAATATTTTTGGCAGAATAGTTATTATTTTTAAGGGTTTTTTTAAAGCAATTTATTTAACTTAATTAGAAACCCACTTATAAAAATTGCATTTAATTTAAATAGATTGCACACCTTCAAATTATAAATAATTTTTAAGAAAATATTTTAATTAAATTCATAGCAGTTAATTAAAATTACTAGAATTTTATTTAATTTAACACATGTATTTTTTGTAAGGGAAGGGGGGGGGGTTAACTCGGTGTCATTGCATTAAATGAAGAACAGAAAAATGGAGTGCGGCGGTTCTAAAAAGCGCTCTTATTGTAGATTATTACAGAGATCCTTAGCCGCGTAGCGGCCACTAGCTCCTTCTTTGTAAAAATGTTGGAACATAGCGGTGGTCTCATGCCCTTTGAGTTGATAAGCAAAATAGATAATTAAATGTCCTTTTTTTTTTTAAAGAGAATTATTTATTTAATAAAATTATCAAAAATTTCAAAAAAATATAGATGTTGATGAAATCAGTTGCATGTAATAAAACAGAATGAGCAAAGGTCAAATTAGGAGAAAAGCGAACTTTTTTCATCTAGGCAGTTGTAAGGAATTAATTTAAAATATTTAGAACAGTGCGAGGGTCGTTTGCGGAAGAAATATCATAATCGTAATTTTGTAGGATATTTAATACAGGGTTATTGATGTTTCGCATATCATTATAGAATTTAGTAGAAATTTTGTGAACAAATTGTCTTAAACTTGGAATCAAGAGAGCTCGTCTAATATCGTCATTACGAAAGTACCAGGGTGAATTTGTTAACATTCTGAGAGTTTTGTTCTCAAGCCTTTGAATAATTTCAAAATTTGTACCCCTGCAACAGAACCCCAAACTGGGCTTGCATAAGCTAATACTGGGCGAAGATAAAAGAGATATATTAGAACTTTGAGATTAAGAGGCAAAGCTGAATTTGGTTCTAAAGCGCAAGCCTCATGGTATTTTGAAATTTCACTATTGCCAGCCAACCATGTGTTTTTCAGCTCAATTACGAGGCCTCCAGTATAAATCCAGTTCCGATACATTGACAGAGAATTGCACAGAACACACGAAATCGACTGCCTCCCATTTGCTTCTATTACGACGAATACTTAATGTACATCATGTCTTGTAATGTGTCGTTCTGTATATGTTGTAGCATTTCTTTACCTGGGGGAAAAATAGCATTTATGTTCCCAGAGGAAAGGAATGCATATTCTTTAACAAGTGTATAACCTATCACTCAAATCTGACATCAGATAAGGAGTATCGTGGATGTGTATAGTACATGTAATTAGTATTTGTACTAATGAGAACAATCTGTCATTCAAATCTGATAGTAGATAATCAATGCCATAATGAGACCTCGTAAAATTAGCGATTGACTGTTCAACGTTGACATGTCGAAACAATTACAGATGAAATATGGACTATACTATGAGTTGTTGCATCGCGATTGGTGGTAGACAATCGGCTGAGGAAGTGTCGACTCTGAACAAGTGATTGAAGCTGACCCCCTCTACCCCTTTCTTGACTGATTTTCTTAAAGGGTAGTTTTGGAGGCGGAAAGAGAGTTGCGATGAGTCGAGAAGAAGTGTTTTTTTTCTTTTATTTTTCTTAAAATGATTGAACTTGCCAGAGATTCCGCCTATTTACAAAGTGAGCCCCTTGTGGTGATTATAAATGTGATAATTTAGGTCTGCCGCAGACCAGCTGCATTAGATTCGACGTGGACTCCAGAATTCTGAAAATTTCCATCCTTGGAGTGAGCTGCACTTGTGAATCAATTTTAATTCTTTATTTTCACTTTTTTTATAAATAATAATTTATAATAAATATAGTCATATCATTAGTGGCGAAACAGCCCCATGGTGGGCCAAGACTGCCTGCTAACTGGCAGATTTCTAGACAGTAGACGTTTTCTTTTTTACTGGATAGGGTTGTCAGCACTACGCCCAACGCTCTACAGTCATATCAGACCGGGATCTATGGTTTTAAAAGGATTCCAAACCACTACAAACATACATGACCTCTCCTGGACTCGAACTCGAAACCTGTGGCACCGAGCACCAGATATATATATATATATTCTTATAAATAAAAATTAAAGGCCGTCTAAGGTCTAATGTTACAACATTTTGTGTGTGTTAGTCCAGGTCATTTCGACGCATAACTTTGCGATGTTTTGTTTGTAAACAAACTCTCTCCTCTCTCCTTTCCATTCCTCTTTTATTTTCCATAATCAGGTTTTTGTATCGTAAAGGGCTGTTTTATTTTCTTTTACTGTCATATATATTTATTTTTAAATTTAAATAAATTTTTAATATTAACAATTATTTAAAATTTTGATTTACTAATCCTAATTATTTCCTCTTTGAATTCTTTACTGAGCATGTGCTCTACAAATTTTGGATTCATATAATAATTATCAAGAAATTTTCAAGAAACTTTCCTCAAGAAATTTTATGGCCAGCGTCTTGATTCGTTGTTGTTGTTATTTATCCCACTTGGTAGATATCTAATCAAGACCAAGCCCACAAACCCGTATGGGCTCATGGTTGAAGGAAGCATCTTCTGTTGTGAAGGACAACCCGTAGGTAGAAGTCTGACTTTTTTCTGCGTGATGCTCTACAGTCATATGAGACCGGAACCTACGTCTTAAAGTGGATTCCGAACCACTACAAACATTTATGGCACCACCGGGACTCGAACCCGATGCCTGTGGTAACGAGCGCCAGAGCGGTTGCCACTCGACCATTCAGGCCCGTCTTGATTCGTATTTTTATTCAATGAATTAGAAAAACGTCCCGCTTGGAAACTGAATTATTCATCAGCAGGAAAAAAAAAAAAAGCTGAGGAAGTATGGCTGATTGTGTTCACACCGAAGCGGCTGTTACGAGTTGATCTCAAATGAAAGAACTTTGTAGAGCTGCCAAGTGGACCTACTGGAACTTCACTAGCCGTAAAGCTATTTCTGACGCTTCGGTGTGAACGGGTCGGAAAAAATTTCTTCCCTGCCGCGTCGCCGCCTCACGCCTCGGTGGGAACGAGCCTTTATTCCTGATGTGATGCTTAAAAGCAGCATCCATGGCCGGATATTCCTATAGGCTAACTAGGCTTCAGCCTAGGGCCTCAAGGTCAAGAGGGAAATACATTCAAATTGTTAACAAAATTAGAATTACACTATTTTAAAAACAGTAAACACTGAATCAAAAATAAGGAGAAATTCTACATATGACTAATAAACAAACATAAAAATGTATTGGTTAAGATCAATACGTTCGGCTCATTGGGTATAGGTACATTCCAAAGTATAGTTCATACATTCCAAAGTATAGTTCATACGTACACTGATTGCTATGGCAAATATTGACGTGCCTTATGCTACTAAACTCTGGTTTGTTCTTGCATAAATAAAGGGCAGATTGATGTAGATTAGAACAGACATATTGATATCCCAACGTTTGGAATTTTGAATTCTGTTTCTTTGTAAATGTTGTGTGTTATGTTTGATGAGTTATTGTTACAAGTACTATATAGGGTGCTGAGAATAAATGTCCAAATAAGTGTTCTCGACTTTTTTTTTTTTTTTTTTTATTTATTATAAGTGCCACAATTTTTATAAAGATTAGTACCGATTACAACATGTTTCATTTAACTCATATATATCACAGTAATGATGTATTTTATTATCTGTCATGTAATTTTACAAACTTAAAAATGGGAGGTGAAAGGGCCTCAGAAGTGGAATAGCCTAGGGCCTCTTTTCACCTAAATCCGGCCCTGATAGCATCACCATTATTAATTCTTAAAAAGAATAAAGAATACTTAAAAGAACGATAATATTAATTCTTAAAAGAATACTTAAAGAACAATAATATTAATTCTTAAAAGAATGCTTAAAAGAACAATATTATTAATTCTGTTTTGAAAATTAAATATCACTCTTAACAAATTTTAGAAACACATAAGTCAAAAATCACTTGCTCTTTAAATTTTTTGTATATTAGAAAATTCTTAAATATTGATGTCCATACAAATAATTTAAAAATTAATTTTATAAATTAAGATTTTTTTAAAAATTTAAAAATATGAAACTAGCATATAATGGAAATTAAAATATAATAATATAGCTAGTAGATTAATAAACATTGGAATAAGCCTCTCATTATATTAAAAAATAATAATACAGCTAGTAGATTAATAAACATTGGAATAAGCCTCTTATTATATTAAAAGTATTCAAAGCAATTTGGAACAGATCATTTTTGATGATCTGTTCAAAAATAGGCCAGTCTTCTAATGAAATGGCTTTTCAACTTCTCTTGTCATGACTAGCACATTAAATTAAATCTTAAAAGGACCTGAAAGGCCATGGTGGCTGGCGCTCGATACCACAAGTTTTGGATTCGAGTCCCAGTGGATGTTTGCAGTGGTTCGGAATCCCCTTTAAACCGTAGGTCCCGGTCTAATAGGATCGTAGAGTGTTGCGGGAGCATTGTTAATTATCTTCTTATGCGTTCATAGCTTATCTTCAAGCTACACGCGCCCCTAGGTAATGCAAAGTGAGTAACGTCTGTGCAGCGCTTGCCTTAAGGCATCCGTCTAAGTGTTTGACAGCTGCATTAGAAAAAAATAGTGTATAAACCTTGACACTGTATAGCAAATTAAAATATATGGGATGGCATAGTTTTGGCTTTCTTGTTTACTGCTTTGCGATTTCTTGCACAGGTCTGCAGAGACCAGTTATTTTTTTTCCTAAAACTCTTTATTTATTCTTACAAATTTATTTCATCACCTTCAAAGTAATCTCCTCCGAACACTTTTTTCCAATCCTCAACGTATGCTAAAAAGTCATCGGCAGGGATGGCCTTCAAAGCGCGCGTCGAATCTCCTCAATCGACTGAAAACGGTGTCCCCGGAGTGGTCTTTTGAGTTTGGGGAATAGCCAGAAGTCGCACGGTGTGAATACGCTGGTTGTGGAACGATATGGGTTTCCTTTTTGGCGAAAAAGTCACGAAGAATCAATGCAGTGTCAGCTGGCGCATTCAGTGTTTTTTACCAATCGTGATTTGACACGTTTGAGGCCCAAAATGGAATTGACCGACCCTTTTGAAATCCCAACATCAGCAGCAAGGTCTCTAATTGTAAATCGACGGTTTGCAAGCTCCAAATCTTTAATTTTTGGGCGTGAGCTTCGTCGGTTGAGGTTGATGGTGGGCCAGAGGGCTCTCTTCGTTTCAGCAAAAGATGTGAAAAATAATTCCAAGGAGTAAAAAGAAAAAATGTAAAGGAGTGCTTAGTGACTAGAAGACGTTTAGCACAGGACAGGCAGTAGCTTTTTTTGCCATCATTGGCAAATTTAAAAAAGGCCTCCTGCCCAAGCTTAAAGAAAAAAAGGCGAATTTTTTTTTCTGCAAAATCGCGGATAATTTCTTTCAGATACAGTCTAAACTTTCATATGAGAAATTTCGTTTTGTAGTCCGAACACGATGGCGTGAATCGATTCAAAAAATTTCTGCCTTGACAATTCTCAACGTCCAAGATAATGTTGTCAAAGGGATTCATCCGATATTAATTCTTTAAAAAAATTAATGAGGCTGTTTTAAATAAAACAGTGGCTTGGAATAAATCAAAATCTTTTTGGATTAAATTAGCTTACTTTATCGGATTAATACGATTCAAAAATTTTATAAAAACTAGCAGAACTCGGCATATGCTGTCCTGAAAAAGAGAGAGAATACATTGTAGAAAATTACTTATTGCAAATATATACTATATGTTCCAATATATGCGCATACTAACTTTCATGGATATCGTTTGAACGGCATATAAGATGAAATGCTGCAGCACAATCTGGTGGCAAGTAACAATAAAGTGGATAGTGCGGACCTATTTTTCCATACTGAATACATATTATTACCAACTTTCATAGTGATTGGTTGATCGGTACACAGAAGTTGATATAACACAGGCGACTTATAACAAAGAGAATAGTATAATAATATTTTCCATATTTTGTCACACACGCACAAAATTTTTTATCAAAATCGGTCAAGTCGTTTAGTAGGAGTTCAGTAACAAACAAATTTACAGAATAATATCGATTGCAGCACCACCTACCGGGTTCAATTGTGAATCTAAACCATCCAGGTACCCACTCAAACACAAACAAAAATATCATCAAAATCTACCCGGTAATCTATCCTAATCATTATGAAATCAAAATCTATCCGTTTAACAGGAGTTCAGTGACAAACATATGTATGTACAGAATTATATATATAAAGATGATGACGATCAAGCATTAATTAGACCAGGGGTCTCCAAACTTTCCAGCCTTAGGGCCATACTGCTTACTAAAGTAAGTACCAAGGGCCAAAACAGTTTTAATTTTTTGCCATTATTTATAATTTCTAGACTAGTCGCCGAGTACGCGCTCTGAGCGAGCATACGCTTGCTAAACTCGCTGGTTCAATTACTACAATTACAATTGTGTGTATCGATACGACCGTGACACTTGACGACAAGTGGATACCCGGCGGTTTCATTCGCGTTAATTTAGCTTTTCCGTTCCTGTATATATCCTGAATCAAACATATGATAAAAATCATATGTTTGATTCAGGATAAGTTATTATGCTTAACTTAAATTTTCTGTGTATTATGGTTGTCATTAAGTTTACCTAGCAAGTAAAAACCGAGTTATTACCAATCTGTATTTTTTATCCAACTTATTACAGCAACAATAAGTTATTCGCTGTCGCGGGCCGTAGTTTGGAGACCCTGATCTAGACGGTGAACGGTCACTTCTTTTCGCTGTGGGTTAGGCCCTTTTTCCTCCATAGGCAGTCGCCTATCACTGGCCTTGCCTCTGCAGTGATAAATCAAAAGGTCAGGGTCTAAGATTATAATGACTGGAGTAGAAACGATGTTGAGAAATCTTTTTTGATCTTATAGCTTTAGACACATTTGTTATACAGTAGTAATAAAATAAAGAGCATCTCTGTTCTAAAGGAACATTTATTTAACTATGTGCTTACTAAAGATAAATAGATACAAGAAATGCTATTTATTTTGTTTATAACTCTGATCGTTTTTGTAGGAAATACAATAAAACATTATAAAAAAGATAATATAAATGAATATTTTATTTTTTTAATCATTTTGGAGAGAAAATATTACACACAAATTATAGAGAAATAGAATATAAATACTAAATATTCAGAAAAATTAAACTTACATTTATTTACAGCTAAAAGAAATAAACCAATTGTTGAATGATAGTAGACCTTTTTCTCTTTTTGCATCAAGATAGAACAGTTTAGCCAATAGTAAAGATTGTTCTCGATCATTGCCAAGCTATCATCGCATATATCAACTACCAAATAAAAGTCACATGAGGTGTATAATCATGTGAGGATTATGTTTATCCCGAACTGATAATCCTGATGCTTGCTTTATCATGATAGTCTTTTCAGTAATTTATTTGACACATTAGCGAGGCTATTGCAAAAGTTGGTTGCGAGTGTATGAAATGGAATTGTTAGTATTTAGTAATAGGAATGAAAAGGTAATTAATCCAGATATTATTATTATTATCATCAATATTACCAAAGTACAAAGATGCATCTAATGCCATATGAGAAATTTTGTTTTCAAAAATATGAATTATTTAAATAATCATTTTAATGGTTGGGCCACAGATTAGATAAGTATAAGTTAAAATTGGACATTTTAAAAACATTCTTAAACAAATTAGGGTTTTTACTGCATGGGAAAGTTTTATTTTCTAACGAGAAAATTGCCAACCACAGAATGATTTACAATATTGTTTGTTCTAATGCATCAAAAAACCTAATGTTGAAATTGCTAGTTATAGACATATAAAAAACTTTTAGCATATAAAAATATTAGAATAAAAAATGTGTTCATTCATTACATGAACCAATCCTGAGCGTGGGCAGGACATGAGTGGTTCAATAAGTGTTTTGAGCCTGTAGTTAAGAACACCTTAAAACTGAAAAACTTCTCACAAAAAAAGCTCTCCTTCTTTTGAAAAAAAAAAAATACTTTAGTTTTAATTGATCTAACCAACCAAGGAACACTAAAGAAAAGACAATATTGTAATATTTTTTTACTTGCCAAAAAGAACTACAGTTCTAATCCAACCAATGGATCAGAAATGTCACTATTGAATGATGAAGACTATCTCACTCAATGATCACTATGATGAAGAAACTTTATAAAAATGCCTTCTTATGGATAGTGCGACAGCACAAATTTTGAAAAGTTTAACATAAAAGATGTTGTGCTCAATTCAAACTGTGAACAACAATATAATCTTAAAAACAACAAGAAGAATAACTGCTTCTTCCAATCAAGAGACAAAAAACATTGTTGAAGTTTAGTCTCTGCAATTAAATTTCGGGCTGAAGGAACTAGAAATGTTAGTTAATGATTTATGAGACTAAATTATGAACGAGAAAATATGTCATGAAATTAAAAAAAAATTATTGAAAACATTGCTCTATGCTATTTTATCTCTCTATACATACATACAGCTCTCACAACATAAAATGATAATTTTATGAATGAAATTTTAAACAACAACTAAAATCTTACTGTTTGCATTCCACATGGAATATTAAAAAAAAAAAAACATAACAAAATTAAATTATTCCATTTGGATAAATTACATGACAAAAAGTAATAAGTAAATGTTGATAAAATTTTACATAAAACAAAAGATATTCAAAAATTAACATAACAGATCCTTACAATTTCTTGTGCCATGTACAGTATGCTCTCAACAGTATTATAGGAACCAATCTAACAACGTTCCACTAAAACAAATTTTTGATTTATTGTATATAAATTTCGAACAATATATTTAAAATCCTCACCAATAATTAACAGAGATAATCTGTAATTTAATTATTGTTAGAAAGGGAATTACAATTAAAATATTCAACAACAGATATTTTAAAAATTACAGTGAAATCAATAAAATATGCTTCTACTTTCAATGGCCCATTTGTGGGAAGTTTTCCTGCACTATGAAAAATATAAATTGGCCATGATTAAAATAACATTTAATGAGCATGCCTGAAATTCAACCTCTACAAGAAAGTTATTAAAAGAAAGTTGAAACTCAAATTCCCATCAAATGAAATATACAAAATGCGATGAACACAAACAATAAAAAAAGAAAACATATGTTTGTTTTTTAAGAATTTAATTATAATCTTTATTTCAGATAAGGCATCCTAATTTGTTTTTGTGCTAATAAGTATACAATGAAAAATAAAAGTTTAATCAATATAATTTAATTCATAATTAAAATTAAATTACATGAGCAAGAGTACTGTGAAATAAGAAAAGATGAACTCTGGTATAAGATATTTTAGACATTTATACAAGTACATTCATGCTGTTATCAAAACATAAAAATGATGATAATTTTTTGTATCTTACTGATTTCATTTCACCTATAGCTACACTTGGAATATTTTAAGAACATACATTTAAACAATTATATTTTGTCAAATTACACGGTAAAAAGTCATAATGAATGTTTATCTAGTGTTACATAAAAACAAAAGATATTCACAAATTATGCATGAACATTGTCCTTGCAGATTAATTGCTTTTTTGCATACTGTGCTTCTTGTTGGTGAGATTATTGTAGTGTCCAATCCACTAAAGTTCAGGTCAGTTCCACAGGTTACAGTCTGTTATGCTTGTACAATCAGACTTAAAGGTTATTTCCCATGAAAACATAACACCTGAAAAATAAAATGAGTAATGATTAATAAATTAACAATAATGTTCATTTAAAAGGTTAGGCATGCAAGTTAATATCCCTTTCTTGGAACAGCATGAACAACTTAATAGTTTATATATGAACCAATTTTCAAAGCCCATAATCTATTATACAGTAACCATTGTTAGAACATTTAATTTTGAAAAGAGAAAATATTAGAAATATAATATACAAAAACACAACTAGAAAAATTAAAATAATATTCAATTAATAAGTGTTTAACAAAAATTATAAAATATAACAAAAAACAACACAAATTTTTTTTTTTTTTTTTAATACGGCAATAAATTGAGACACCACTATTTTGTTTTATGACTTTTTTGGATTTTCTAAAGAATTTTTTTAAAAAGCTCATTCTGCTTGCTTTCTTAAAATTGAGGGAAATTACCTTCTGGTAAGAACTTTTTTTAAAAAAGCAAAAAAACCCTCCAGGTTAATCAGAAAAATTCTGCCCAAATATATATATAAGAAAAAAATTAAACTGATGAATTTAAAAAAAGTATAGCATAGATTAATTTTTATTTTCAGATTTATTTCATAAATTAATTTTTAAACTATGAGCACATTACTCTGTGGCAAATAACTTAGGCCAAAGTGTTCTGCATTCAAAAACATATATATTTTCACATTATTTAAAGTATATTTCATAAATTCATATTTTAAAATTAAGGGGGAAAAAAGAAGAAAATTTTGATTATTAACAATAATGACACAACAAGATTCTTTAGTGAATATTAGTATCTATTTTGCTTTTTTCTAAGAGAACAAATTGTGAAATTAGAACTTATAAAATTCTTTCTAGAAAAAAATTTTAAAAACGCGATTGGAATACAAATATGAACACATTGACTTCAAGACCTTTTTCTAGAAAATAATTGATTTTTTTCATTTATTTAAATGTTTATGAATTCACTTTGCTGTAAGTTATAAAAAAAAAGAAAGAGAAAGGAAGGTATTTGAGAATTCATTGTAAGATTCATTTTTTTTTTTTTTTTTTTTTCCTGCCTTAAAAAAAAAAAATGTCAGAGCCTAAACACTTTTTTTTTAAAATACTTTATTTCAGTTTCTATTTGAGATTAGTATGGCATAATATAAAAAACCTATACACTTTGTATAATAAATGAAAGAGCAGCATTCAAAATAAAATGGTACCTCAGTATGCATAAGAGGAAAATTGACAACTGCCAAATCAGATGGATTCAAACAGAGCAGCATAATAGGGATATATAGATAATTTGAAAGAAATTTTAATTCTAATAAAAATTTCTTTAATTTTAAATAATTAAAATTTTAAATGACATGCTAAAAGAAAAAAATAAAAATAAAAATTCACATTAATTATTCTACTTTTTTTCTTTCAAAGCAGATTTGTGTCATTCTTATCTGACTAGCACCACTCACAAGTAATATACTCCAGTTATTGCCATTAAACCAGATGTTTTCCATTCCATGCAATTGGATTATAGTTGGTAAACACTTTTTATAAAAATTGCTTCAGTTCTCAGTTCTCATTAAAACATGCTGCATAGATGGTACGTGTTTAATGAGTGAAATTTGAATTTTAACTAATCAATCATAAATAACACGAACAGATATTCATTAATGAATTAATTTGCTCAGTTTCCCATTGTTGATAATAAATAGCATGTTAAGTAATAATCAGCTACATTTTGTGTAAAAAGGTTTTATTTTATACAGTTTGGATAACCTATTGCAATAAAACAAGTAATATGAAAAAAAAAAAAATTTAAAGTCAATTCATTCTTTTTTCTCACTATATTGCAGGAAGTCCTTTATAAATAATTTTCATTCATTTTTTAAAAAGTTTATCTGGAGCCTTCTATTGGTAGATACATGCAACTTAAATCTAAAAGAAAATTTAAATTAATTAATTAAATGTAATTAATGAATTAATATTTGAAAACTGTATTAACAAGTGTCATCCACTACAAGTTCAAAAAAAATTTATTTGAACTTGAGTGATTGAATAAAAAGTGTTTTATTAATGATTGAAAATTTTTACAAGATATATATATGGAGAGTGTGAGCTAATAGAAGGAATTTAACAAAAAAAAAAAAAAAAAAGAACATCAAAATAATAAAAGCAAATACATACGATAAAAATAATAAAAGCAAATATATTAGGCTATATTTCAAATTTAATTAAAAACTTTTTGATCATTTAAAATTAAAAAAATATAGAATACATTAACAAGAATACTCAAACATGATCGTTTCAAATTTCAAACGTAAAAAATTAAGAATAATAATATCCAGAAAAATAAGCTGAATTAAAATCAGATGTTTTTTTTATATTATTGCCAATTTGTAGTTACATTATTTTAAAAATTGAACAATATATATATTAAATGAATAATGAAAATATATTTGATAATAAAATAAAAATAATTAATAATTAAATGAATAAATTAAAATCAGACAATTTTTTTATATTATTTCCAATTTATAGTTACATTATTTTAAAATTGAGTAATATATATTAAATGAATAATAAAAATATTTGATAATAAAATAATAATAATAATTAATCATTAAATGAATAAAAATTATTAATAATTGAATGAATAAAATAAAGAATCATTAATTAATTAATAATTATAAGAAAAATACATTATTAACTAATTATTAATTAATTAATTATGAGCAAATGAGAAGAAAGAGCAGCATGAATATTTCTCCCATATAAAACTAAAATGATTTAATTAATGAATTAATATTTGAAAAACTGTATTAATATCCAGTGTCATCCACTACAAATTCAAAAAAAAAAAAAAAAAAAAATGTATTTGAACTCGAGTGGATGAATAAAATGTATTTTATTAACGATTGAAAATTTGAACAAGATATATATAGGGAGAGTGTGAGCTAATAGAACTAATTTAAAAACAAATTCAGAAGCTGTTTTATATATTTTTAGTTCTCCATTTCAAATTTATAACTTGTGTGAATTAACTGAAAATATTATAGCTATAGTTATTAATTTAACTAAAGTTGTTAATTATTTTACTATATTCATTTTTTCATTTGAAACATTTATACAGATTTTTTTTTTCATGCATGACTTTTTAAAGTTTTTTCATTACATCACATTTGCAAAATGGATAATAAGTTTTGCTTAGTTATCATAAGAGATAAACTTCATGCAATAGTTTGTAAGGCTATAAAAAGAAAGTAATTTTTTAAATTGTGGTGTCCCAATTCTGATATTTAGCATACAAGCCTTCAATCATTTATTTTCATCACTGCAAGTTAAAAAACAACAAAACTTTTAGAATCTGTTCCATTTATATTGTTGCAATTATTTATTTCAGTATAATTTTATTTATTTATATATAGTTTGCAAATATTAATTTCTCCTAATTAAATGCTGTGAAGTGGAACCTTTTATTTCATTGTACAATCATTCTTCACAATTTAACCATCATAAAATAATAAAGAAAGTAACTTACCTGTAATTGAAGTAGACACTGCATCTTAAACTGGATCCTCATTATTTAAATTAATAACTTGGTTTTGACTCCAATTTGATGATGTAGCTGATGAGTTAGGTAAAAAAACACGAGGAATAATATAGTTAGGACTTATTGCATCTCTAATCTATAAAGAAATATACGCCCAGTTATAATAGCTATTGATGATGATTTTATTTAGATTAAGATTATATGATATTAATTTAAATAAAATCACATATAACATTTTTATTTTAAATATTAATTTGAAAGTAAGTAAAAAACAAAGTTAAGTAAATTTAAAAAGTAATTAATATAATAAAATTTTAAAATAAGGGTTTTTAAGTAAAATTTTTAAATAAATTTAAAGTAAAGTAATTTTAATCAACTAAATTTCAAAGAAGAAAAAAAAAAAAGAAGAAGAATTAAATCAACAATATGATTTTGAATTGATGACATAATTTTTAGAACACTTACAGATGACTGGGGTATAAAAACATGAGGAAGAATATTGCTGGGCCCAGGAACTATTGCTCTTTCTGCCTGTAAGCAAATATATAATATTTATTTCATATAAAGAATATTTAATGATAAATTTAAACAAAAATTTCAATACACACACTTGTGTGTAGTCTTTATATGACAGGTACATTTTTATTTTTTTCTTGTAGGATTCATCTCACCATTCTGCTACATCTTTTAGCAAAAGAAGATCATTAAAAGAAGTCTGCTTCTTTTAATGATTACATCTAGATTAACCCAAGCTTTTTAAGAATTCATGATTTGATTTTGTTTTTAAAGAATCCACCATTTTACTTTTGTTTCATAAGAAACAATAATAATAATAATAATAAAACATAAGGAAAACATAACACTTTAAACGTTTTATAGAATAAAAACATTTTTTTAATTATTTTTATATTAAAATTAATGAATATGTAGAAATTATTGCATAAAAGTTGAAAAAAAAAAGCAAGTTCAATAAATTTTATTACCAGTCATAAAAATTAACATACAAAAAGAGGGTAGTTAAGATTAATGTTCAGTACACTGGAGTTTAAAATTAGATTCATCTTGCAGAATAGGCTGTAATATTTTCACATCAGATGGTAATTTGAAGCAAGTAAATTTAAAGATAACATCTAAGGAAGGAGGATTAACACCTTTATACCATTTTTTGTAATTTAATAGAGCAACTATGGATTTATCATTGCCATATCTAGCATAGATGCAAGAACTTCCATGCCATTATTTGTTTGGTTTCAAACTAAGCTTTCTTAATTTAGAAAACACATATCAACAGATGTCTAGAAAGGTTACAGTTTTTGACTACAAGGTTAACTGATTAGTTATACTTAGCATATTCCATAATGTAATATTTTTAACCTTTTTCCCTGCATCAAATTAAAAAAAAAAAATTTCTAACTGATTGAAAGTTTCTAATTTTAAGTAGTTGGGTTGAAATCTATAGTAACTATGCACAGCTTAATGAAGAAACCAATCAAATCACTAAGAGTTGGTGAAAATAAAATGCAGCAAAAGGTGCTTGATAAAGCAAAGGAAAAGTCTATTATTAAGAACTCAAAGCTGTTTGTCAAATTCAATATAATGTGATTCTAGACAACCCATTAATGGTGTACATTTGTATTGACACATCCAGCATTCAAAAGAAGGCCGTAAGTAAAAAATTTCCATTATTAATCAACAGTGTTAAAAAACAACTAAGTATCTTTTCAAATAGAAAATAACATTTTAACAGAGTTGCATTAGTCCACTAGAAATAATAGAGAGTTTTTGCATACCGTATTTTGGATGTCCGTTAGCTTTTCTCCCTAGCGCACATGCTCATAGGAAACATTATTACAGATACGCATGTGCAATTTCCTATGATCATGCGCGCTAGGGAGAAAAAGCTAACGGACGTCCAAAATACGGTATGCAAAAACTCTCTAATAAACACCTGGTTTAATGGTAATAACGGATGAATAGATTTATTTGGAGTGCTAGTCAAATAGACATGGCTCAAAGCTACTTTGAAAAAAAGGATATAATAGTTTAATATGGAATTTCAATTTTAATGTGGTAGTTTTCATTTAATATTTCAATCATTAAAAATTAACATTATTTTTATTGGAATTAAAATCCCTTCTAAATAGCATTTACTCCCCCATGGCAAAGTTATTTTTGAATCCATCAGACTTAGCCATTTGCCAATTTTCCACACTATTGAAGTATACTTGTTTCTCT
Organism: Caerostris extrusa; assembly: GCA_021605095.1. NCBI lineage: Eukaryota > Metazoa > Arthropoda > Arachnida > Araneae > Araneidae > Caerostris > Caerostris extrusa. Next base: position 19,266 of record BPLR01002288.1, read on the forward strand.
CGAATATTATTTTTAAAAATTTGGCATCGGAAAAATGAGGCGTGAACTATTTTTTCCACCATATCAACATCCAAACTTACAAAATCTCTTATCCAAAGCATGACACATTTATTAATGCATATTTAATTTAAAACAGGAAAGAAAACATTTAATTGAAAACACTTTTCGACCTATATAACATAAGAAAATTAACATACGATCATTGAAGAAAAATTCAGAATCAAAAGTTAATACTATTCATAATTAAGACTTCATTAAGAATACAACACAATTGAATATTAAGATTGTTACATGATTGGGACTTAAAGCAAATTTTTATGGGTTTGTTTCTCTTGATTTCTTAAATTTGGAAAGAATTTGTCTTCTAATCAAAGATAGGAAAACTGTTAATATGCCAAATCTTAGAGGTAAATCAAAATAATTAGTTTATAAATAAAAATTAAAAATAATTAACATAATAAAACATTTTATGGGAAAAACAATGAGTAGAATTTTTTCTTACCTGTAATAAACAAGATTATTATTTTTATAACAAATCTAAATAAAAAGTAAATTACTTAAACACAGGAAGGAAATGATGGTAGCTTTGTCCAAATTGATTTTTAAAATTTAAGTGAAGTGTTTGATCAACTAGCTTAACATTAATTATAATTAAATACATATCTTACTTATTTTTAACTAGCCATTCAAATAAGAACTATTTATTATTTTGCAAAGTTTGGTTATTGCAGTTTAATGGGTAGTAGGGTATATTAGAAAACTTGTATTTAGAAAAAGTTCAAGAATCCAAAAAGTTTAGAAACTATAGTGTTTAGTATTTCAAGTGCCAGATATTTAAAATAGAGATTAATCAATCACCAAATGAATCAACTCCATATAATTTTCAATTTTTCTTTAAAAATAGATTCCGAGACTAAAACACTTGGAAGGGGAAGGGGGACCATTTTACAAGATGTTTGAAGATATTTTAAAACTTCAGTGTGTTTGAAATTGATTGTTCAAAATAAAGTTGTTTAGTTACTGCCTACTTTGCTAATATAAAAATAGTATCAAACAGTATAACTATCTGTAAAAGAAAATATTAATTAAACTTAGTACTGGTTCAGTAATTTTATTTTTCAATTTTAAGAGCATGGAAAAAAAAGAAAAATAGCTGGTCAAATAAGTGACTTTTTCCTTAAATGTTGTGCTGTGCTGATAATTTAAAGGGGGAACAAACACTGACTTTCGTGTTTTTATAAGCAAAACATTACATATACTTTTATCATATAAACAAAATAAAAACCTTCACATAAAAATTAGGGAATTACATACTCTAGGATTATAGTTCTGTTGATGAAAAGCCTTCTGTTTAGATGCATGCCTGAAATTGGGCTAAAAGAGAAAAATAATAACTATCTATAAGAAAACAATGAATTAAAATATAACTATTATCGTTTTTTTTTAACTATTAACATACCTTTGATTGTATATAATGATCCATACCCTCTATATCTTCAAGAACTCCCTTTAGATAATCATTCCGGTCTTTTTTCTCCCTAATTGCTTCTTTATGATATTCAGTTACTGTAGCTCTATCCAAATCTAGGGCTATTTTATTTAACCACTAATAAAAAAAAGAGCACATAAAAACAAATTATATTTCATAAATAGCAATTTAATTTATTAATTAATTAAATGAAAATGTAGAGCAATTATAGCAATAGTAATAGTAATTTCAATAAATTTCTTTTCTACTTTTTAATTTAATAACTGTAAATTTCTCCCACTTCTTTTACGAGAAAAAAATACAAATAATTTAAAAAAGAAAATTTCAATGTTTTACTTGGTAAAAATCCCCTCAAAAATCAGAATGGGATTAACTTAAATGAGGTAAGATTCTTATTATCTTTAAAATTTTTGGTCTAAATTGATTGTTTCCTTTGAAATATAGATATATGAAATAAAATAAGTTCTCCTTATACTTTATTAAAAACTGATATCATAGAATATGATATTTTATTTTTTGAAACACCATAATTTTCTTTCAGATTAAAAAAAAAAAAAAAATTTAATATTTATAAGCTGATTTTTTTTTTTTTTTTTTTTTTTTGTCCAAGCTTTTTTCAATTTTTAATAACATTTAAATTGTGATTCAATTTTCATATGAAATTAAAGAGCAAAATTTTGTATTCACTATTTTTATACGGTTTAATGCATATGCACTATATAGCTGTAAAGAAAAGCACAATGCAATACAAAAGATGATATATGCATTACACTTGATGATCTTTTAAAATATATTTTAAGTTTATTTGGAATTTTCAAGCACTCTTTACAACAAAATAATTAATCATTTCAAAAGTATTCCCTTATATAAAAATTCCAATTGTTTTGTATTTCATTTTTTTTTTTTTTTGTATGGAACATTTAAGATATCATTCTTAGGTATATAACTATTTGGTATAAAAAATATCAATATTCTAATACATAAAATATGGCAATTTTTTTAACCTGATAATTTAGTTATAAATTAATTTTTATAACTAAATTAATTTAAATTTTTATAACTTATAATACATGGAATCAAAGGATTTCTTAAAATGAGAATGGTAAAATAGTGTTCCTTATAATAGCTTAAATTTTATAAACAGTAGTGTACCAAATTTAAGCAATGACTGCTTCTCACTTCCCTCCCTCTTCTTCTTTTTTACATACTTCGAATAACAAATCATTGGGGCACATGAAATTCAGAATACAGCCCTATTATTTTGTATATAAAGAAGAAGAAAGCCCACTAATGCAAAATGAATGATTATAATAAACAAATAAATAAGATTTTTATCGAAAAAGTAGCACTGATACAAATGCTATTTTGCTAAAGACGGAGAATAACAGAGGTCACAAATAAGGCATGTGAACTTTCTCAATGACAGCAATGATTGTTTGGTAACAGTTATCCATACTCAATATTACATTACCCAATAATTGAGAAAAGAATATCCAATTTTACAATGAGCCTCTATTTCAGTTGTTAAGTTTTCTCCAGTGGCTTAATTGTACCAACAGGCATCTCCCTAAAGAATCCCACATGTTCTATAAGATTTAAACCAGACAAAACCACTTATAATCTCCTCCATGAGTGCAGTGTGATCTGGCATTAACATCTATAAAAATGAAGCCTGTACCAATGGCATTAAGTAACAGATGTACATGAGGGAGGATCACTTACAAAAGCAATTTACTATTATAACAGCTCCTTGAAAATTTGGAGCTCAGCTTTCCCATTCATCATGATAATTAAAGCCCCTCCCCCATTATCAGCTTATGACATTGAAAAACATCCTCTGTAAAGAAGATGCAAAGAGCCCATTGATGAAATGTCTAGTTCTTCGTTTCTTTACATAAGTCTAAGCAAACAATGCTTCCAATAGGATGTAGTATTTAGGATGGCAGGCCATCTTCATGCAGGCATCTAGCCAAAGTTTTATACTTGTTGTCCTATTGCCATAAGCAACTTTTAAATGATGTTGCTCGCTGACATGTATTAATCTTTTTTTACCAGCAGCAAGATATACTGGTCCTTTATTTAAATTGTTTTCCTTGTTTGAATCCCATCAATTTTTCTTACAACTGTATCTGTGATTTGGAAGACTTTCCTAACCTGTAAAATGACACTTTTTTTTTTTTACTCAAATTTCTTGTACATGTTCTTTCTTTTCTTGTTCTTGTACAATTTCTTCTTCTGTTGATTACTTTAACATATGTAGTAATCTAGATAGTTTTTCCTAATCCTATTTCATGTTCAAACAAAATTGAACTTGAAGAGAATGTTTTTAAAGCTTTATTATATATACTTAGTTTATTAGTTTCAATGTGAAGGAAATCACTGTTGGCATGCAAATAGCAAGTTCATAGTTGTGTGCTCATTCACTTTTATTTCCTCTACAGCTCAGCTAGATGTAGCATTCTATATTCCATTGCATAGAAGCTAATGAAAATAGCACCGTTTATGGTTACATGACTTTTTCCCATTGCAAACAAGTTCACCATAGGTTATGCCCATCTTACACTTAAGAGTGCTTTTTTGTTGTAGTCCAGCACTAAGCGTGGTGACTTCACCTACTTTATGTATCACAAAAAGGCCTTTACAATAATTTCATAATTGTGTACTTAAAAATTACACCATTGCTTATACTACAAATAACAAATGTTTATTAAAAACTGTGACAAGTTTGATAAGTTAATGAAGTAAAACTTTTAACATCTATTTCATGAATAGATAATATTCTAAAGCTAATTTCCATATTTGCCCCATATATATTTGTTTATTCCTGACATTTGATAAGAAAAAAAAATATATGACTAAAATAACTGCATTCTTCTTGCATATCAAGTAAATAGAAGCTGCAGTTGAATATAATTGATAAGAAAAAGTACTGAAAATTAAATATGAAAATTAAGCTAATATGTTATATAAATTTATATCTACTTATTAATTATTATTAAGTTAAAAAAAAAATATTTGTTTTTGTTTTTCTTCAATTAAAATTATCTTCAGAAAAATTATTTAGATATTTTTCTTTCATAGGTTTATGACTTCTGGCATATAGTAAAAAAATAATTCATTAAATTTTGTAGACAAACATGCATTTGTGTAAATTTTGTAAATAGATATAACATGCTTTTTAATTAATAAATATTGTATATGAATATATAAGTAAACAAATATATATTATACTTATAAGCAGATAATTACTAAAAGTGAAAACCAACAAAAATTATTGCTTTATGAATCAAAACCTTAACTTTGTGGTGAGAAAAAAAAAAAAAAAATTACTCACGCTTAGTTTTACCCGTATTTTTTTGTTTTTCATTTCATTGACATCAGGTGATTTACTAATTTCTGCGTGCTTTGATGCGGAAACAACAGCAGTATCAACATTGGCAGAAACTGCTTTGCTTTTATTTGACCTAATTTTTCTTCTTTTAGACTCCTTCATCTTCACTTTTGCTTTTGAAGAGATGATATTTTCATCATGGCACTATTCAACAGATTTATTAAGCAATGAAATTTAATGAAAAAAAATATTCTCTTTTAAATCAAACTTCAATTTGTAAAAAAAAATATTAAGAAATTCACCGTTTTGCTTAAGCTTTTTTTTGGAAGCTCTCCAATGATGTTATTCACTTGACCAACATCGGTTGAAATTGCTTTAGCTGCGTCAGTTCTGTTCACTTTTTTTATTTTTCTTTTTTTCACAAAATTTTTATCCTCCATGTCTTCTCCTTTAGAGAAGATCTCCTGAATACAATTTAGCAAAATTATTAACAATAAAATTTAATCAAAATATTGTCTTTTTTGAATCACACTTAAATTTTGAAAAGCAATACTAAAAATAAAACTCACCCTTTTTCTTAAGCTTTTTATTGGAAGCTCTTCAATAATGCCATTCACTTGACAGAAATCTGCATCAGTCGAAATTGCTTTATTTGTGTCAGTTCCGTTCACTTTCTCGATTTTTCTTTTTTTTCCAAAATTTTCCTTTAATTTCACTTTATCCTCTGAGTCTTCTCCTTTAGAGATATTCTGCTGAATACAATTTAACATAATTATTAAACAATAAAATTTAATAAAAAGATTGTCTTTTGAATCAAACTTCAATTCTGCAAAAGCAATATTAAAAATAAAATTCACCCTTTTTCTTAAGCTTTTTTTTGGAAGCTCTGAAATGATGCTATTTTTTTTCTTTACTTTATCCTTTGACTCTTTTTCTTTAGAGATGATCTGCTGGTCCTGAACACAATTTAACATAATTATTAAACAAGAAAATTTAATTAAAACATTGTCTTTTGAATCATACTTCAATTTTGAAAAAGCAATACTAGAAATACAATAAAATTCACCCTTTTCCTCAAGCCTTTTTTTGGAAGCTCTCCAATGATGTTATTCACTTGAATAAAATCTCCATCGGTTGAAATTGCTTTATCTACGTCAGTTCCGTTAACTTTGTTGATTTTTCTTTTTTTCCCAAAATTTTCCTTTAACTTTACTTTATCCTCTGAGCCTTTTCCTTTAGAGATGATCTGCTGGCCCTGAAGACAATTTAACAGAATTATTTAACAATAAAATTTAATTAAAACATTGTCTTTTGAATCAAACTTCAATTTTGAAAAAGCAATACTAAAAATAAAATACTCTTTCTCTAAAGCCAATTTTTGCAGGAAGATCTTCAGTTATATGTTGTTCAATGTTGGTTATGTTGTTCTTTTGTACTTTTAAATTTTTAGAGTCTGAAACAGAAACAAATGCAACATCCATATCAGTGGAAATTGCTGTATTCTTCACAATTCTTTTTACTTTATTGGTTTTCTTCACTTTATTTTTTTCAGATTTATTTGTTTGTGATTTAGCCTCCAAAGAAATTATCTGTTGTCCCTAGAACAATATGATAGATTTATTAAGCAATGGAATTTAATAGAAGAATATTGTTTTTTTATGTCAAATTACAAACACAATATGAAGGAAAAAAATACTTACCCTTTTTCTTAAAGACTTTCTTTTTGGAAACTCTTCTGTGATATCTAATGTTTGATTTGAATTGCTGTTGAGTTTTTCTGATTGCAAAGTTGTTGAATCAAAAACAAAATCAGCATCAATACAAACAGATTCACTTGCCTTAACTTTCTCAATTGATTGTTTTGAAATCTTTAATTTTCTTTTCTTAAATTCACCCTTCTTTTTGCATGACGGATGAATCTTTATTTCAGTTTCCAAAATCCGTTTATCCAGACACAATTTGTCGGAATCAATAACTATCTTCATCTTGCTCTCACTAGTTTCTTTACTGTCTTCAACAATACTTTTGGAATCTGAATATTTAATAAATAAGGAAATATTTCATAGTACGTTAAAAAGAAAAATGGTTGAAACTAAAAACATACATTCATATTTAGATAGAAACTAAAAACATATATTCATTCAGTACATAAAATATTGCACACTTGCCAACTTACCAATTATAAAATGTGTACAAGGTTCAAGGACTCTAACTTTAATACAACAATTTAAATGCAATACTTAAATCTATAAATTTAGTAAATTACTAGCCTTACAAGTCTCTTTCTTGTAATAATACTTTAATAAGTATTATTACAAGAAAGTATTTAATTAATAATTTAATTTAAGTATTTAATGTGCTATTTAAATTTTCTTATGTGCATAATAATATTTAATTAAAAACTCATTTATAAATGTTTGCTTGAAGCAATGTCATTTTTGCAAGTTCAAAAGTTAAAATATTTTCAGCATTTAATATTTTCAGGCTTCATGAGTTAAAATATTTTAAAGATCTTTACCCAAAATTGAAACTTTTAAATTTCATTGCTATTTTTCATAAATAGGTGAACATTATGTAACATTCCTCATTGCTGTGAGAAATAAGCAAAATATATTACATATATATATATTACACTTAATGAGATATCAAATACTGTCATTTACCAGAAATGACTCACTTTGAATCAATTATCTTTCCTTAAAGGCATGATATGGCAATTGATCAATCTGCAACTCGCTAAAAAATCAGATTGCTTAATCACCGACCTCTCATAAAAAAACAACCTATATTTGAATAGATAGACAATTGTCCCACGCAAAATAATTATATCAGAGGAATATAATGAACAAAACTGACATCCTTTAAAAAGAAAAAAATAACTTTAAAAATACATTAATAATTCAAAACATACAAAGGCTGACATTGAAAACTACAAAATAATTAAATGTAAAAAATATTATTATTTTTAAACTAAATTTAATCTTTGTTTCAGTAACAATAAAATATATTTTCCAACAACATTAACATGCATAATTATCAAATAAACAGCTTTAACTTTTTCAGTTTATTATATCTGTATGTTCATCACACCTTTTCATATTTCTTTAGCAGATTCAAGAGTATTAATCATCTCCAATTTGGTAATTGCCACAAGTTTTAAATTTGCAAAAAGGAAACTCTGATAGTAATTTATAACAGGCTACATCAATATCAACATCATCTCTCATCAATAAGTTTACCAAAAATGGAAATATCTATTTGAAAAAATTTTATGTCAGAAAATGATGCATTTCATACATTATCAGCATGAATTATGACATTATTTATGGTGAATATGTGAATAAATTAGTGTAATGATGATTGTCTCAGAACCCCGTTTTAAGCTGCAAAAAATTAAATTTTAGGCCCAAATACATGAAAATCACGAGAAAATATTTAAATAACAGAAATATTGGGAAGCAGCAGAATGTCCATGCCTAAATCAAGATTTGGCAACTTTGAGATTACAACTTATCTATAGCTGCACCTTCCTTTGCATTTAGAATAATTTTTAATGAAATTATTATTGATTATTTACTACTTTATAATTTATAAGAGTCCAAATATTATTTGGTAAAATGTGCTCATTAGCAGTTATTATTTAGGAAAAAATACAGAAAAAATTGCATATTATTACTACTACTGGCATATTCTATATTACTACTGTAGTTGCTCGTTTGAACATTTTCTATAATTTTGTATGTATGCATCTGGTTACCGTGCACATACAGTTCACCATTTATACTACAAAATATAAATAATTAATCATGTATTGTAACATATATATATATATACACATACACAGATGACTCAAATCTCATATTCAAAACTTCAAGGAGAGATCATATCTAAATGAGCAATTTTTGTGATTCAATGTGAGCACAAAATTAGTACTAAACAACTAGATAGTGCTGTCAATGAAAGCACAAAATGTTGATTTTTTGCCAATTATTGGTAGTTCTACCATGGATTGCAATAGTGGTAGCTGGTTAAAAGGAAAGGGGGCATATTTACAAATATGATACTGTGTTAGTTCAAAGACAATATCAGGAGTGTTTTAGGCTGACAATCTTTAAGCTGACAAAATCCCTCCCCTTACAAAATCATAAAAAGATAAATTTGATATAACACATATTAACAATATTGCTGCTGGTTATATCCAAAAAATGATTAATATTTTGGCAATGCATACCACTTGTTACACCATTATAACTAATGGTTGCTCCTTTGAATAATTTCTGTAATTTTGCCCACACATTCTGCTTCATCTGACAAAATATATTAAGTGTGCATGTCATTCTTGTGTTTCCTTATTTCATGAGACAGTCACTGCTATTTCCTAGCAGTTACTGCCTGAACTTTGATCATGTATGATGGAAAAATTTGATAAGACATATTAAATCACTTCTTAAAGCTTTGCATATGAGTTCTGAATCATCTTGTATGTATGTACACATATACACTTTTAGATACAGCATATGCAACAACCCCAAAAACCTAGTATTCATTGAAGAACACAACTTTCAGTGAAATTTGAAGGGAAATTAGGAAAAATTGTACAGAAAAATTGCATTTGAAAAAATTACGCATTTTCACAAATTCTTTAAAAAATCCATTACAAAAATTTATTCGTGTCTAAAAATTATAACCGGAACATTAACTAAAGATGGTCAAAATCAATATTTATGCCTTTCAAACTATACCCAAAACAAAATTCATCAAAACATATACATATATATATAGGGGAAGAGAGAGAGAGAGAGAGACAGAAATAATGATATTGCATATATTGATATGATTGCTATTTTTATGTATAGTTAGATTTTCCACCATATACTGTTCTGTTAAATAAAAAGGAGCCAATTTTTCTTATTTAAATGAAAATTAATAATTTCAGTTCAAACAAGAACTATTTTAATAGTCCATAAGGAATGAATCAAAATGTTAGTAAAATGCTTTTCTAGAGCAAGTTTGAAAATACTCGCATTTGATATCAGATATTATGAGATGCATTAAATAATCATGCTATTAAATTTGAAATTCAATCAGAAATTAGTAAACAAATGGGTAAAAAAATAATTTTTAAGAATGATAAAATACCTCGACTACTTGAATAATTAGTATCATTTGATACAAAATTCTTATCTACTATATCATTTAAATGCTGCTTTTCTACAATACTTATATTAACTTTTTCGAGAACACAACTCTTTATTGGCGAATGTCTTATAGACAATCCACTGGTACTTGCACTTTCATCAGTTTTTAAAACATTATTATATACACTTATAAAATTTGAAGTCTCTTTTTTAAGACTAGATATTTTATGTGTTGTCTCATTTTCAACATTAGAATGAATTGCCCCTACTTTTTGTTCGATCACATGTGAATTTACAGTTATTTCTTTTTGTGGAAATTTATTTTCATGATATACACCCATCTCATTCTTCCTATTATTAAACTGATGTTCATCATTAAAATTATTATAATCATGAGATGGAGGTTCAATTTCTTCTTTAATATCGCAACTTTCTGGTTTCGTTTTAACATCATCTTCGTCGCTCCCTTCTTCTTCATCACTCAAAATAATAATAAATTCATCGTCGGTTTCTGATTTTTCATAAGATTCTGATACGCTTTGTGGGGCAGAAAATTTTTCAGGACTGGGATGTTTCGCAGACATCATGAATAAATTTTGGAAATATCTGTTTCAAAATGATTTGATATTTACCATAAAATCCACATCCAGTTAAAACATTAAGACGCTTTGTGATATACAAGAAACGTCTATGGATTAAGTAACTCCATCGAAACTAGGCAGGCTCAGAAGTTTGGCGATGTCAATTGGCTAATATTTCTGATGATCTTCTGCCAAAAATGGTTACTTTGTAGCATTTTGCCAATACAATTAGTAATTAAAAGTGGTATTTGCTCCTGACCAATCAAATATGAGTCACCTATTCGAAAGGTTTACAGAATACATTGCTGATCTGTTTTTGTTGTGAAGTTTGGGGTTTGCACTTTGCAGAAACGGGCAATCAGAGTTCACTTTTCCCATGATTCCTCATTCTTGCCGTGACGTCACATTACTATGATGTCACCATGACGTCACATCACTATGATGTCACCATGACGTCAGTTTCAATTGGCGCCAAAAAATAATCGTGTTCATTTTGTACTGTGCCTTGATGTGTGTGACATTGCTCGTGTAATTAAGCTGTATGGATAGACATTTAATGCAAGGTAAGTTCATTAATTGTTCTTTATATTCTTAATAATCAAAAACAATAAACATTGTTAACAATAACAACAATTATTGAGATTGATATTGTCTTTGATCGATGAATGTCCTTAGTATGTTAATGAATATGATTTTGTATTTTCTGTAATATTTATATAAACACATAAGCCTAAGTATCTAGAAGAGCTTTAAAATTATTTTGTCTGTATTTATATATTTTAACATTTATTTGAATTCATGAGGTTAACTTTTGTATGATTTTTTTTGTTTGTTTCTTATTAGATTTCAAGATATTTTGTA
>BPLR01002289.1:0-80215 GCA_021605095.1 Caerostris extrusa
AATATACCAGTATTTCAAAGTAAGGAAATTTCTGCAGACGAATTCTGCACTAACTGCAATATTCAATCGCATTTTTTTATGTTTTAAATATGTAAATTCTTTCGAGAAATGAGGGAAAAAATTCCCTTAAAGATTTTCTTAAGAGGATCTGCATAAGTTATCCGATTCAATAATTCGGTATGCCCTGCATATTCAATGAGGTCCAGGAATCTGACAAATTGATCAAGCATTCCGCCCTCTCTGTCATTGGCTGCTTTTTACAACGCACCATGCTAAATGTTCACCAACGTATAATTAATCAGTAAGATGGTGTCTGGTGACATTAAGGTGGGCAGAAGTGATTGCTGAGCAACTCATTTTAAAATAGCCTTAAATATGCTGTTTCTCGATAATTTGTGTTAACAGAATTTTATTAGTAGGAAAAATTAGAAGGAAAATTTTATTAGCGTTACTCCTTAATTTTAAATTAATTACAATAATGATGATCTTTTTGAAATAAATGTTATTAATTAGATAACAAGGATGTGGTAATTTGGTTCTGGTACTTGGTCTGAGATTGGGATACTTTTTAAAATATGTTGTTTCTCAATAATTTGTATTAATAGAATGTTTTTCGAAGGAAAAATTGGAAAAGAATTTATTATTATTATTATTATTATTTTTAAGTATTTTCATGAAAATTGATTTTATGCCAATTAATATATTTACTGACATGTAAAAAGTATAAAGTGACGTATAAGGTGTAACGACCTATTCCATTTTTTTGGCCTCAAACGCATCAAATCTCGATTGGTACCGAAAACACTAAATGCACCAGCTCACACTGCATTGATTTCTCGTGACTTTCTAGCCAAAAATGAAACCCATATCATTGCACAGCCACCGTATTCACATTTGGTGCGACTTCACAACTATTCCCTAAACTCAAAAATATCATTCTGGGACACCGTTTTGAGTTAATTGAAGAGATTCAACTTGAATCGCCTCGCGCTTTGAAGGCAATCCCTGACGATGACTTATTAGCATGCATTTAGGATTGGATTAAAAAGATGGCATAAGTGCATTGTATCCGGAGGGGACTATTTTGAAGACGATTTGATATATTTGAAAGAATATATCAAAAGTTTTTGAAAAAAAAATAATAATTATTCTTACTTTTTGGGAACAGTAGTATCTTTCACGATTTGTTGTACTTGCTGAATTTGAAAGTCTGAAATTTCAGATAATAACTTTTATTTTTGTTTTGTGCCTTAATAAATATTCAATAAAATGGAATAAATGTAGAATTGAATAAGCAATATAAATTTGAATATTTAAAAGTAGATCATTATGCTGCAGGTATTTATTATTTGGCTCCTTTTTAATGCTATATAACTCCAATCAAAGCAACCGTAATAATTCTTTCTTTTAAAATTATTTTATTTAATGTCTTATCCATTTAAAAAAGGTACCCAAAACATGTTTCAATATCTAAATGGATTTTCAGATGTAAAAAAAATGTAGTTAAATTGAATAAATAGATTTTTAAAATTAATTTGTCCTTAAACATTTTAATCCCTCGACATGAAATATTTAGGCTTCAAGAACAAATGTTATTGGTAGTTCCTTCCAATAACAATCTATTAATACAAATGATCGGAAAACAACATATTTTAAAAGTACTGCAATCTCAGACCAAGTACCAGAACCAAATTACCACTACTCTCCAAAGCCTTGTTATCTAATTAATAACTTTTATTTCAAAAAAGATCATCGTTATTGTAATTAATTTAAAATTAAAGAATAATAATAAAATTTTCCTTCTAATTTTTCCTACTAATAACATTCTATTAATATGAATTATCCAGAAACAACCTATTTTAAAATGAGTTGTTCAGCAATCAATTCTGCCCACCTATAACAACATATTTTTAAGCCAGTTTTTAAAAATGAGTTGTTCAGCAATCACTTGTACCCACCTTAATGTCACCAGACAGCATCTTACTGATTAATTATACGTCGGTGAACATTTAGCACGCGGCTCGCTGTAAAAGCAGCCAATGACAGGGGGCGGAATGCCTGATCCAATTCCTGGACCTCAATGCAGTATGCGGAGCATACTGAATTACTGAATCGGATAACGCTTATGCAGATCCTCAGAAAAATTTTTCCTCTATTTCTAGAAAATTTGCATATTTGAAACATTAAAAAAACCGCGATTGAATATTGAGTTGGTGCAGAATTCGTTTGCAGAAATTTTACTTTGAAATACTGGTATATTTTGATAATAAATATCGCTTCTTTTTTCGTTCTGGAATGAAGACTTCATTTTAATATTGTTTGTTGGGTTCTCAGAATATGGATGGAAGACCCCCTTCATTAAATGCGAAATATATTTATATTTAAAACAAAGTAATATTTTCATTGACTTTTGTATATTTTAATAATAAATATCATTGCCTTTGGAAAAGACTTTATTTTAATATCAGATCTCTAAGTTTTGTTCTGTATTCGAAGGAATATGAATTGAATGCTATTCTTTACAAGAAAAGAAATATTATTGTAATATTTATAGTGAAAAGAACTGATTTAAATATGCTTCTTTTTACAAAAATTCAAAAGAGCTTCTTCGATAAACTGAAATCTTTCGTTCTCCTTCTTATAATGAATTTCAAAAAGGTAAATTGGAATTTTACTGTTCTTGAAAACTGAATATTACATGCATAAGGATTTAAAAAAATGGCTTAAGGACAAATTAATTTCAAAAATCTATTTATTTAACTTAACTATATTTTTTACATCTGAAATCCATTTACATATTGAAATATGTTTTGGTACAGATTTAAAAATTGTTAAGACATTAAATAAAAATGAATGTAAAAATGAAAGAATTATTACGGTTGGTTTGATTGGAATTATATAGCATTACAAAAAGAGCCAAATAATAAATGCTAACAGCTTAACTATCTACTTTTAAATATGCAGATTTGTATTATTTATCCAATTCTACACTTATTCTATTTAATCAAATATTTATTAAAATACAAAACAAAACATAAAATTTCTATTTAAAATAATTGAAATGGGAGACTTTCAACTTCAGCAAGTACAACAAATCCTGAAAGATACTATTGTACCCAAAAAGTAAGAAAAAATTTTTGTTCAAAAACTCTTTATTTATACTTCGAAATTTATTTCATCGCCTTCAAAGTAATCCTTTCCGGACACAATGCACTTATGTCAACTTTTTTTCCTAACCTCAATGCATGCTAAAAAATCATCGTCAGGGATTGCCTTCAAAGTGGCAGGCGATTCACATTGAATTTCTTCAATCAATTAAAAACGGTGTCTTCGGAGTGGTCTTTTGGGTTTGGGAACATCCGGAAGTCGTACTGTGTGAATACGGGGTTATAGAACGATATAGATTTCATTTTTGGCGAAAAAGTCACGAAGAATCAATGCAATGTGAGTTAGCGCTGTTTTCAGTACCAACCGAGATTTGACGCGTTTGAGGCTTAAAATGGAATTCAACCGATCCTTTTGAAATTTCAACATCTCTAAAGGTAAATTGACGTTTTGCAATCACTAAATCTAATTTTGGACGTGAATTTCGTCGGTTGATGTCGATGGTCGATCAGAGGGCTCTTCGTCTTCAATGCGTTCTCTGCCGCCTCTGAACTATTTATACCATTTGAAAACAAATTCTTTCCGATATAGGAATGCTCGCCGAATGGCTTCTGCAACATTCTATACGTTTCCGCAAACAAAAATTTAATTTAAGTTCTTTTTTCAATTAATTTAAACATTTCAAAAAAACGCCGTATTTTGACGGGAAATTTCACACAGATGTCACGGACAGGGCCAGCAATAAAAAAAAAAAAAAAAAAAAAAAACCCACCATAACGCTCCATAAGCCCACGGGAATTTTAAATTGAAAATGGTCTTACTTTTTGGACACAGTAGAATTTAATTTAAAATTTGAATGGTAAATATATCGAGAAAAACCAACGCACTTTACATATTAGTAAATATAATAATTGGCATATGAGTTTTCATCAAAATACTAAAAAGAAACAAATGAAATTTCCTTCTAATTTAACACTATCCTATTAACACAAATTATCGAAAAGCGGCATATTTTAACCTAATTTTAAAATGAGTTGTTCAGCAATCACTTCTATCCACCTTAATGTCACTAGACACCATCTTACTGATTAATTATACGTTGGTGAACATTTAGCACGGCTCGCTGTAAAACATCCAATGACAGAGAGGGCGGAATGCCTGATCAATTTGTCAGATTCCTGGACCTCATTGAATATGCAGGGCATACTGAATTATTGAATCGGATAACTTATGCAGATCATCTTTAAGAAAATCTTTGAGGGAATTTTTCCCTCATTTCTAGAAATAATTTGCATATTTGAAACATAAAAAAAAACGCGATTGAATATTGAAGTTGGTGCAGAATTCGTTTGCAGAAATCTGACTCTGAAATACTGGTATATTTTTGTTAATAAATATAGTTTTTTTTTTTTTTTCTGTTATGGAATGAAGACTTCATTTTAATATCGTTTGTTAGGTTCTCAGAATATGGATGGAAGACCCTTCATTAAGTAAGCGAAATAGATTTATATTTAAAACAGTAATATTTTCATTGACTTTTGTATATTTTAATAATAAATATCATTCACTTCGGAGAAAAGACTTCATTTTAATATCAGATCTCTCAGTTTTGTCCTGTGTTTGGAGGAATATGAATTGAATGCTATTCTTTAAAAAAAAAAAAAGAAATATTATTGTAATATTTCTAGTGAAAAGAACTGATTTAAATATGTTTTTCTTTCAAAAATTCAAAAGTGCTTCTTCGATAAATTGAAATCTTTCGTTTGATTTCCAACAATAATGAATTTCAAAAGGTAAATTGGAATTCTATTGTTCTTGAAAACTGAATATTACATGCCTAGGGAATATATATATATATTTTACAAATAAAAAAATGTTTAAGGACAAATTAATTCTTAAATTTATTTATTCAATTTAACTACATTTCTTTACATCAGAAATCCATTTACATATTGAATTATGCTTTGGTACTTATTTGAAAATTGATAAGACATTAAATAAAAAACGAACGAAAAATGAAAGAATTATTATGGTTGCTTTGATTGGAATTACATACCATTACAAAAGGTGTCAAATAACAAATTCTAGCAAAATAATTATGTACTCTTAAATATTCAAATTTATATTCTTTATTCAATTCTTCATTAATTGCATTCTATAGAATATTTATTAAGGTGCAAAACTAAATATAAAATTTTTATCTAAAATAAATGAAATGGGAGTCCTTCAAATCAGCAAGTACAGGCAATCGTAAAGATTTGTTGAAGTTTGTTGAAGTTGTTTATTAAATTCGCCAACAGTGGTCCACTACAGTATACTACAGTGCACAAAAAGCAAGGCTAATTACTTTTTTTCAAAAATCTTTATTTAATTTTCCGAGTTTATTTCATGGCCTTCAAAGTAATTCCCTCCAGACACAATGCATTTATGCCAACTTTTTTCCTAATCCTTAATGCATGCTAAAAAGTCATCTGCTGGGATGGCATTCAAAGCGCGAGGCGATTCACATTGATTCTCTTCAATCGACTCAAAACGATGTTCCACAATGGTCTTTTGAGTATAGGAAATATCCAGAATTCGCACGGTGAATACGGTGGTTGTGGAATGATAAGGGGTTTTTTTTGGCGAAAAGTCACGAAATATAATTGCAGTGTAGGCTGGCGCATGCAGTGTTTTCGCTACCAATTGAGATTTAACGCGTTTGAATCCCAAAAAGGAATTTACCTGATATACTTTTTACACGTCACTTTGCACTTTACATGCCAGTAAATATATTAATTGGAATAAAAGCAGTTTTTCACGAAAATATTTTTAAGTAATAGTAACAATAATAAAAGGTAATTTCTGTCTAATTTTTTGTTCGAATAACATTCTATTGATGCAAATTATCGAGAAACAACATATTTTAAAAGTACCACAATCTCAGAACAATACCTGAGTCAAAGTACCACATCCTCTTCAAATACTTGCACAAAATTGATAATATTTATTTATAAACATGAAAATTATTGAAATTAATTTAAATTTTTAAGATAAAATTGATTTTTTAAGGAATTAAAAGCAATAATGGCTCTATGAATTATAAGAATAGTAATACAAAATTAGAAAAATTTCCTGTTACATTTAATTTAAAATTTAAATAATAAAAAATTCAAGAAAAAACAGCACACTTTATAAGTCAGCAAATAAATTGGCATAAAATCAGTTTTCCTAAAAATACTAAAAATCAAATAAATGAATAAATAAAAATCTCCCTCTAAATAACATTCTATTAATACAAATTACCGAGAGACAACATATTCCAACCTATTTTAAAATGCGTTGTTCAGCAATCACTTCTGCCCACCTTAACATCACCAGACACCATCTTACTGATTAATTATACGTTGGTGAACATTTAGTACGGCTCGTTGTAAAGCAGCCAATGACAGAGAGGGCGGAATGGCTGATCAATTTGTCAGATTCCTGGACCTCATTGAATATGCAGGGCTTACTAAATTATTGAATCGGATAACTTATGCAGATCATCTTTAGGAAAATCTTTTAAGGAAATTTTTTCCCCCTCATTTCTAGAAAGAATTTGCATATTTAAAACATAAAATAAACGCGATTGAATATTGAAGTTGGTGCAGAATTCGTTTGCAGAAATTTTACTTTGAAATACTGGTATATTTTTGATAATAAATATCGCTTTTTTTGGTTGTGGATTGAAGACTTCATTTTAATATCATTTGTTAGGTTCTCAGAATATGGATGGAAGACCCTTCATTAAGTAAGCGAAATAGATTTATATTTAAAACAGCAATATTTTCATTGACTTTTGTATATTTTAATAATAAATATCATTCACTTCGGAGAAAAGACTTTATTTTAATATCAGATCTCTAAGTTTTGTCCTGGTTTGGAGGAATAAGAATTGAATGTTATTCTTTAAAGAAAAGGAATATTATTGTAATATTTCTAGTGAAATGAACTTATTTAAATATTTTTTTATTTTAAATTCAAAAGAGTTCCTTCGACAGATTGAAATATTGCGGTTGCTTTCTAACAATAATGAATTTCAAAAAGGTAAATTGGAATTCTATTGTTCTTGAAAATTGAATATTACATGACTTAGGGGATATTTTTTTTTTTTACAAATAAAAAGTCTTTAAAAGAATTAATTTCAAAAATTTATTTATTCAATTTAACTAAATTTTTTACATCAGAAATCCATTTACATATTGAAATATGTTTTGGTATTTATTTGAAAATTGATAAGACATTAAATAAAAACGAATTTAAAAAGGAAATAATTATTGCAGCTTCTTTGATTGGAATTATATAGCATTACAAAAGAAGCCGAATCATAAAAAGGACAGCAGCATATTTATCTACTTTTAAATATTCAATTTTATATTATTTATTCAATTCTACATTGATTCATTTTACTAAATAGTTATTAAGGTGCAACAAAAATATAACATTTCTATCTGAAATTATTGAAATGGGAGATTTTCAAAAGAAAGGAAAGAAAAGAAATAAAAATTTGCTTCTAAAAACTTTCTTTTAATACAAAATATCGAGAAACAACATATGTTAAAAAGTACCACAATCTCAAACCAAGTACCAGATCCAAATTAATCTTAAAATTCTCGTTATTCAATTAACAATATTTATTTGATAAAAGATCAACATTATTGTAATTACCATAAAATTAAAATATAAAAAAAAATTCCTTCTAATCTTTCCTACTAATAACATTCTATTAATTGCAATTATCGAGAAACAACTTGTTTTATCCCAAATTTAAAATGAGTTGTTCAGCAATCACTTGTACCCACCTTAATGTCACCAGACAGCATCTTACTGATTAATTATACGTTGAAGAATATTTAGCACGGCTCCCTGTAAAGCAGCCAATGACAGAGAGGGCGGAATGCCTGATCAGTTTGTCAGATTCCTGGACCTCATTGAATATGCAGGGCATACTGAATTATTGAATCGGATAACTTATGCAGATCCTCTTTAAGAAAATCTTCAAGGCAATTTTTTCCATCATTTCTAGAAAGAATTTGCATATTTAAAAAAAAAAAAAAAATGCGATTGAATATTGAAGTTGGTGCAGAATTCGTTTGCAGAAATTTTACTTTGAAAATCTGGTATATTTTTGATAATAAATGTCTTTTTTTTTCGTTGGGATTGAAGACTTTATTTTAATATTGTTTGTTAGGTTCTCAGAACATGGATGGAAGACCCTTCATTAAGTAAGCGAAATAGATTTATATTTAAAACAGTAATATTTTCATTGAGTTTTGTATATTTTAATAATAAATATCATTCACTTCGGACAAAAGACTTTAGTTTAATATCAGATCTCTACGTTTTGTCCTGTTTTCTGAACAATAATGAATTTCAAACAGGTAAATTGGAATTCTATTGTTCTTGAAAACTGAATATTATATGATGACTAGGAGATATATTTTTTTTACAATTAAAAAAAAAAAATTAAGGATAAATAAATTTCAAAAATCTATTTATTCAATTTAACTATATTTTTACATCAGAAATCTATTTACATATTAAAATATGTTTTGTAAATTGAAAAGATATTAAATAAAAAACGAATATAAGAATGAAAGAATTATTACAGCTGCTTTGATTCGAATTACATAGCTTTACAAAAGGAGCCAAATTATAAAGGCTAGCAGAATAATTATCTACTTTCTTTAAATATTCAAATTTATAGTATTTATTCAACCCTACATTAATTCCATTTTATCGAATATTTATTAAAAGTACAAAAAAAAATTAAAATTTATATTTAAAATGATTTAAATGGGAGACTTTGAACTTCAGCAAATACAATAAATCGTGAAAGATACTACTTAGCCTAAAAAGTAAGACCAATTATATTTTTCAAGTACTCTTTTATTTATTCTTCTAAATTTATTTCATCGTCTTCAAAATAATTTCCTCCGGACATAAAGCACTTATGTCACCTTTTTCCTATCCACAATTCATGCTAAAAAGTCATCGGCAGGGATGACCTTCCAAGCGGGCGGCGATTCACATTGAATCTCTTCAATCAACTCAAAACTGTATCCACGGAGCGGACTTTTGAGTTTGGGAATAGCCGGAAGTCGCACGGTATGAATACGGTGGTTGTGGAACGATATGGCTTTCATTATTGAGTAAAAACATACGAAGAATCAATGCACTGTGAACTGACGAATTCAGTGTTTTCAGTACCATTCGAGATTTGACGCGTTTGAGGCCTAAAATGAAATTGACCGACACTTTTGAAATTCAAACATCATCAGCGAGGTCTCTAATTGTAAATCGACGGTTTGATATCCCCAAATATTTTATTTTTGGACGTGAGTTTCATTGGATGAGGTTGATGGTCGACCAGAGGTCTCTTCGTCTTCAATTGCGTTCTATTCCTTTTTTCAACTGTTTATATCACTTCTAAACATTCCTTTCTGATATAGAAATGCTCACCGAATGTCTTCTGCAACATTCTATACGTCTGCACCTTTAATGCAAGTTCTTTGCTTAATTAATTCAGTCATTTCAAAAATCGCCGGAATCAGTTTAAGCGTCTCAGAAAGCCCAGCGTATTTCAAACACTAATAAATATTTTGACGGGAATTTCACACAGATGTTCAGAACAGTGCCATCAATCTAAAAACTAAAAAGATTTGAAACTCCATAAGCCCCGCGAATTTTAAATTGAAAATTGGTCTTACTTTTTGGACACAATGGTATTTAATTTAAAATTTTAATGATAAATATTTCGAGGAAAAACCAATGCTCTTTTACATATCAGTAAAAATATAATACATGGTATATGAGTTTTCATCAAAATACTAAAAAAAACAGAAATATACCTTCTATTTTAACACTATCCTATTAATGCAAATTATCGAAAAGAAGCATATTTAAGCCTATTTTAAAATGAGTTGTTCAGCAATCACTTCTGCCCACCTTAATGTCACCAGATAACAGCTTACTGATTAATTATACGTTGGTGAACATTTAGCAACGCTGATGTTAAGCAGCCAATGACAGAGAGGGCGGAATGGCTGATCAATTTGTCAGATTCCTGGACCTCATTGAATATGCAGGGCATACTGAATTATTGAATCGGTTAACTTATGCAGATCCTCTTTGAGAAAATTTTCAAGGGAAATTTTTTCCCTCATTTGTAGAAAGAATTTGCATATTTAAAACATAAAAAAGAATGCGATTGAATATTGAAGTTGGTGCAGAATTCGTTTGCAGAAATTTTACTTTGAAATACTGGTATATTTTTGATCATAAATATCGGTTTTTTTGGAGGGGTTATGGAATGAAGACTTCACTTTAATAACGTTTGTTAGGTTCTCAGAATAGGGATGGAAGACCCTTCATTAAGTAAACGAAATAGATTTATATTTAAAAACAGTAATATTTTCATTGACTTTTGTATATTTTAATAATAAATATCTTTCACTTCGAGAAAAGACTTTTATTTTAATATAAGATCTCTAAGTTTTGTCCTGTATTCGAAGGAATATGAATTGAATGCTATTCGTTAAAAAATGAAAAGAAATATTATCGTAATATTTCTAGCGAAAAGAACTGATTTAAATATGTTTTTTTGTTTAAAATTCAAAAGAGTTGCTTCGATAAATTGAAATCTTTCGTTTGCTTTCTGAAAAATAATGAATTTCAAAAGTTAAAATACTATTGTTCTTGAAAACTGCATATACATGCCTAGGAGATTTTTTTTTAACAAAAAAAAAAAAAAAAAAAATGTGTTTTAGCTCATATTAATTTCAAAAATCTATTTATTCAATTTAACTACATTTTTTACATCAGAAATACATTTACATATTAAAATATATTTTGAAAATTGATAAGACATTAAATAAAAACGAACGAAAAATGAGAGAATTATTATGGTTGCTTTGATTGGAATTACATAGCATCACAAAAGGAGCCAATTTATAAATTCTAGAAACATAATGATCTACTTTTAAATATTCAAATTTATATTGTTTAGTCAATCCTACATTAATTCCATTTTAGAGAATATTTATTAAAGTACAAAACAAAAAATAACATTTTTATTTAAAATAATTAAAATGGGAGACTTTCAACTTCAGCAAATACAACACATCGTGAAAGATACTATTGTACCAAAAAAGGAGGACCAATTATTTGTTTTTTCAAAAATGCTTTATTTATTCTTCCAAATTTATTTCATCGCCTTCAAAGTAATTCCCTCCGGACACAATGCACTTATGCCAACTTTTTTTCCAATCCTCAATGCATGCTAAAATGTCATCGGCAGGGATGGCCTTCAAAGCGCGCCGATTACTTTGAATCTCTTCAATCGACTCAAAACGGTGTTCCCGTAGCGGTCTTTTGAGTTTACGGAATAGATGGAAGTCGCCGGGTGTGAATACGGTGGTGTTGGTACGATATGAGCTTCATTTTTGGCGAAGAAACACATGAAGAATCAATGCACTGTGAGCTGGCGCATTCAGTGATTTCAGTACGAATTGAGATTTGACGCGTTTGAGGACCAAAATGAAATTAGCCGATACTTTTGGAATTCAAACATCCTCAGCATGGTCTCTAATTGTAAATCGACGATTTGCAAGCACCAAATATTTTATTTTTTGGACGTGAGCTTCATCTGTTGAGGTTGATGGTCGAACATAGGGCTCTTTGTCTCTAACGAGTTTTGTGCCTTCTTTGAACTGTTTATACCACTTCTAAACATTTCTTTCCGATATAGGAATTATCGCCGAATGCCTTCTGCACCATTCTATACATTTCCGCAGACAAATTTTAATGCAAGTTCTTTGCTCAATTAATTAAAAAATCGACGGAATCAGTTTTAGCGTCTTACAAAGCCAAGCGTAACTGATGCACTAATGAATATTTTGAAGTGAAATTTCACACAAATGTCAAAGACAGTGTCAGCAACCAAAAAAAAGAAAAAGAAAATGAAATTCCATAAGCCCCGGGAATTTTAAATTGAAAATTGGTCTTACTTTTTGGACACAGTAGTATTTAATTTAAATTTTGAATGATAAACATGTCGAGAAAAACCAATGCACTTGATGTATCAGTAAATATAATGATTGCCATATGAGTTTTCTTCAAAATACTAAAAAAGCAATACAATTTCCTTCTAATTTAACACTATGTTATTAATGCAAATTATCGAAAAGCAGCATATTTAAGCCTGTTTTAAAATGAGTTGTTCAGCAATCACTTCTGCCCACCTTAATGTCACCAGACAACAGCTTACTGATTAATTATACGTTGGTGAACATTTAGCACGGCTCGCTGTAAAAGCAGCCAATGACAGAGAGGGCGGAATGCCTGATCAATTTGTCAGATTCCTGGACCTCATTGAATATGCAGGGCATACTGAATAATTGAATCGGATAACTTATGCAGATCCTCTTTAAGAAAATCTTGAAGGAAATTTTTTCCCTCATTTCTAGAAAGAATTTGCATATTTAAAACATAAAAAAAAAAAAAAAATGCGATTGAATATTGAAGTTGGTGCAGAATTCGTTTGCAGAAATTTTACTTTGAAATACTGGTATATTTTTGATAATAAATATCGGTTTTTTTTTTTGGAGATGTTATGGAATGAAGACTTCACTTTAATATCATTTGTTAGGTTCTCAGAAAAGGGATGGAAGACCCTTCATTAAGTAAGCGAAATAGATTTATATTTAAAACAGTAATATTTACATTGACTTTTGTATATTTTAATAATAAATATCTTTCACTTCGGAGAAAAGACTTTATTTTCATATCAGATCTCTAAGTTTTGTCCTGTATTCGAAGGAATATGAATTGAATGCTATTCTTTAAAAAATGGAAAAATATTATCGTAATATTTCTAGTGAAAAGAACTGATTTAATTTTTTTTTCTTTTGTTTAAAATTCATAAGAGTTGCTTCGATAAATAGAAATCTTTCGTTTGCTTTCTGAAAAATAATGAATTTCGAAAGTCAAAATACTATTGTTCTTGAAAACTGCATATTACATGCCTAGGTGATTTTTTTTTTTTTAAAAAAAAAAAAAATGTTTAAGCTCAAATTAATTTCAAAATTATTACAGTTGCTTCGATTTGAGTTATTTAGCATTACAAAAGAAGTCGAATAATAAATACTAAAAACATAATTATCAACTTTTAAGTATTAAAATTTATATTATTTATTCAATTCTACATTAATTCCATTTGATAGATTATTTATGAAGGGCAAAACAAAATATAAAATTTCTATATGCAATATTTGAAAAGGTAGTCTTTCAACTTCAGCAAATAAAAAGCCAATCAAATATTTTAAAAGTTTTGTTGAAGTTATGTATTAAAATTCGCCAACAGTGGTCCATTTAAGTATACAAAATATTTATTGAGGTGCAAAACAATATGATTCGTTTAAGAATTATAATAAAATATATTTTAAGAATTTTTAATTCCATTTTATAGAATATTTATTAAAGTGCCAAACAAAATATAAAATTTCAATCTGAAATAATTGAAATGGGATATTTTCAATTTCAACAAATACAACCAAGCTTGAAAGACATTTTTAAATTTTTGTAGAAGTTATTTATTAAAATTCGCCAACAGTGGTCCATTAAAGTATATAGAATATTTATTAAGGTA
Source organism: Caerostris extrusa (assembly GCA_021605095.1). Lineage (NCBI taxonomy): Eukaryota > Metazoa > Arthropoda > Arachnida > Araneae > Araneidae > Caerostris > Caerostris extrusa. Next base: position 13,775 of record BPLR01002289.1, read on the forward strand.
CAAGACAATATCATTAGTATGAGAGTTCTAATTAATATATATTTTAAGAATATTCTAATTCCATTTTATAGAATATTTATTAAAGTGCAAAACAAAATATAAAATTTCAAATAATTGAAATGGGAGATTTCCAACTGCAGCAAGTATAACCGATCATGAAATATATTTTTAAAGTTTTGTTGAATTTTTTATTACAATTCGCTAACAGTGGTTCATTAAAGTATATAGAATCTATATCCAGGGGCAAAACGAAATATAAAATTTCAATCTGAAATAATTGAAATGGGGGATTTTCAATTTCAGTCAAAAGCACAACAAATCGTTAAAGATATTTTTAAAGCTTTGTTGAAATTGAAAGAAGAATGAAAATTCGTTAACAGTGATCGAATATAGAACAACAATTAAAGTATATAGAACATTTATTAAGGTGCAAAACGAAATATAAAAATTTCTATCTGAAATAATTGAAATGCAAGACTTTAAACTTCATCAAGTATAACAAAGATATTTTTAAAATTTTGTTGAAGTTATTTATTAAAATTCACAAACGGTGGCCCATTAATGTTCTTTATTCTCAAAGTATTTACTATTTGTAAAAAAGAAATGTTAAGCATTGAATAAATGCTGCAGTAGCAGTACTTACCTTGAAATGTCGTCTGACAGTTATACGTTTATTTCTTGACTGCCTTATGCAAAGTTAAACTTTGCAACTTTGAAGGTATTTCGAAAACAAAAAAGCCCATTTTTTTTCCCCTTCCAGAAATATCAAGAGACATTTTAAAGAACCAGTGACAAGTTACTCGAAGTAGACCCCAGATAATCGCTCGGTCGCATGGTAGTGTCCCTGTAGGATCATGCTGCCAGTCAGTTACAGTTAAGTTTTTTTCTTTTTTTTAATCCTCTAGTTCTTTACGTAAGACTTCAAATATATCACTATGAAGTAATACTGGGGATTATTTCCATTTTTATTTTCTGTGCACCTGCAAAGAATATTTGCATGAGGTTTGTGGATAAAATATTTTAATGCACTAATACTTCTAGTGAAAAAATCATTAAGGTTATTTTTATTTAAGAAAAATTATCAATAATTAATTTGTACTTTGTATTTAGTTTTTAAAATCGTCTGTATATTTAAATGTTCTGATTTATTAAAGAACAAATTAGACGTTAATTTATTTTTATTTTGTTGATTGTTTATTTTATTTAATTATTTATTTTATTGATTATATTAGAATCGTTGAAAGATATATAATATCAATATTTTTAATTATTTTAAGAAAACAATAATAGAATTATGAAAGATAATTTCAATGTTTTGAATTATATATATATACTATACTATATTATACATATATTATTATGTTATATATATATAGTATTTTAAACTATAATTTAAAATAAAAAGACTTTTCAAGGTACCCTTAACAAGAAAAAAAAAAAATTTTCGTTCAAATTAATAATCTGATAAAAATATACATAGCAAGCGATAAAATATTTACATGTTTTAAAAATTTATATTTAGTGCAATCTTATTGACTTTCAAAATTTTAAATTAGAAGTTTTTCCTTCAATTTAAATTTTCATTTCAAAATTTAAAAAGAATGCTGTATTTATTTAATTATTATTAAAATAACTAACTGTTTCAATATAAAAAAAAAATATTTAGTTACTAATATTGTGTTCTTAAATTTTTCATATCTGATATACATAATTTTAAACATTTGCGAAATCTTAAAAAAATTATGTGATATATCTTGATCAATAATATCCAACGTATGCAAACTGTATTTGGAATGCATTGGTATATAATTTGATACATTGTATAAATAAAACTAGTTGAAATATATTGCCAACGAAAAATAAGCTTAATAAAAAAATGTTCTTTTTTATTACAGATAAATTTTCCTAGTCAAAAATTAATATTTTACATATTATTCATAAAAATAGTATCAATTTGTTGTAATTTGTATTGCTAAAGGAAAATTTGTTTTTAAAATTTTACAAATGTTATAAAAGTTAAAAATTATGCACTTTTTAAAAAACTTTAGTAAGTTTTTCTTTTATAATACTTCCAAGCATTTAATTTTCATTATATTCTTTGAAAACAGAAGAAGAAAAAAAAAAAAAATCACAAACAAAAATAAGGACAAATAATAGAATTAGAAAAAAATTACTACATTTTTATTTAAATAGATAAGACAAATAAATCTAATGAATATTATGCACCTAGGAACAAATTGAATCCCATTTAAAAATAGAAAATCAGCCTTTACTTGATATTATGTAATTTGCAGAAAAAATGTAAACATATTTAATGGTTAAGAATAATTTCTTCTGATTACTTCGAAATGTATCAGTTTTGAAAACAGTTTTATTAAAATTACAGTTGTAAGCAGTTCTGAGTTAAAAGCATTCTTTATTTATCTTTCCACACATTTTTCTGAAAAGTAATTAAATTTCGAAAGGACATCCTGGATTTCTCAAGGAATGTATTTCCATGTCCTTAATTATATATTTTGTGAGTCCCTCTCTTATTTTTATAGAATGACAATTCAAAGCGATTTTAAAACAAAACAACATTTAACAAAATTCGTTATTTTCTTTAAGAAGGTTTTGCAGAAAATGGAGATTACTATAATATTCTTAGATAAAATAATTATAACCTTAACTTGTAATCTTGTAAAGGAACATTTCATGCGTTATTTTCTCATTTGTGGTGATAGGATAAAATAGGAAATAAATAAGTAGAATGTTAAAAAAAAAAAAATGTAATGTTTGGATACATTTCAATAAATAGTTTCAAATGTTTTGTGCATTATTTAATTTTAATCCTCATTTAGATGATTGTCAGTTAAAAACTGAAACACTTACATATATTTGAATTGTATTAACAGCTTCAAATTAAATGAAAAATGCATCAAAACATGCTTAAAATAATAAATAATCTCTAGTTTATAAAGCAACACATTTGTCCATATTTTTTACCTTAAACTTAAAAATTTTAAGTAAAACATGTGAATTTATATTTTTATATAATTCTTAGACAATAAAATAGAAAAATTAGGTATTAATTATTTAAATAAAAATCACAGTTATTTATTATCAACAGATTTTTACGCCACCAGATGGCGCCAGCCTGAAAGAAACTGACTGGCGCTATCTAGTGGCGTCATTAGCTTATTGTTAAAAAAAAAATTTCTCATTGATTAAAAAATAACTGGCTGAAATATTACCTGGCAATATCATAAATCAATTTATAAAAAATATGTTAGAAATTTTAACTGTATAAAATTTAATTTATTTTAGTAACACTATTATAAGTATTAATACTTTTAATGCTAATATGATATTAGTTAAAAAATATGTATATATATATATATTTTTTCTCATGAATGCTAGCATTATTTAGCCGATTCACTTTATTTGAGAGGGAGTTGGTTATTTAAAATATCAAAACTTTTAATTGTTATTAATATTATTTTTTAAATTTACCCAAAATAAAATGTTTTTTTTTATTTCTGCAGCTGACTCCTAGTTGAGCATAAGGCGTCGAGTTTAAATACAGTTTTTACATTATTAAAAATAAATATAATGATTTTGACAATGTTAAAAATGATTTCATTTCTAGTTATTACAAACAAATTTAAAAAATATAAAATAAGTTAAAAGTTGTTAACAAATTTAATTAAAAATTTTAACTTCTACATTTATGTCCATATATTTTAAAATTTTTAAATTTTGAGGCAATAATAATTAGGCAGATTAAAATCAACTATAAAATAGCTGTTTGAATGGGAAATGATATTTAAATATATCCAACAAACAAAAATGGTATATATATATGTATTACAAGAAGTCATGTTTAGAGATATATAGTAAGAAAATCTACCATGATTATAGAAACAAATTAATTCATTTTCAAAATATCAATTTAATATTAAATAATTTGAAACTGAGAAGTTGACAGTTAGATTAATATATTTTATAAATAGCAATACATAAAATATATATAATATAGTATCTAATATATATATATTATATATATATTATATTTCCACATTCAAAATAAGGAATAAAATTAACAATAATGTACAAAAAATAAATAAAAAATAGTTTTAACATAGTTAAAGACCATTTAATGCTCTTCTAAAAATAACGAGAAACTAAGTATTCATATAGTTTTGAGGCAAACGTAAATCTTCTTTTTAAATTATATATTTTTTACAAACATATTACATTTCTCTGTTGCATAAATGGGATTTGAAATAAATCTTAAAAAAAAAAAAAAAAAAAAAATCTAAGTGTTTGAAATTTTGAAACGAACAACATTTAAACGGTCATTTAAAATAAACATTTACCATTTAACTTTTAAACAAAAAGAAATGAAATCGAACATTTAAAAAAAAAAATTATTTTTACTACTTTCATTATTTTACTACATTTGCTTTTCATTTAATCCCTACCGCCCCTGCTAACTACAGAATAATGCATGCATTTTCCCTCACACCATGAATGGATTTCCCTTTCCTGAGGAAAAACATATTGCAGGGAACATAAGCAATTCACTAAGAATATTACAGCTATCTCTGTTCCCTGCACAAGCCTCTTCGAAGAAAATAACTAGTTTATTTAAATCGCTCTGAAGTGTCATTCCATGAGAAAAGGGCGGGAAAAAATGTGAAAAAAATACATATAACGATTCTCTGTATAATTAAGGTCGTAGAAAAGCATTCCTCGCGAAGTTTATGATGTTAGCTCGAAATTTAATTATAGTTGAGAACATGTAAATGTGTTCAGAAAGATAAAGAGGAGTGTTTTTCAGTATGGAACCGTCTGTTTTATCTTGTCTCTGTAATTTAAAAAAAAACTCCAAAAAAGCGATATATTGCTCGGGAATTAGAAAAATATATTTTTAAGCAAATAAATGAGCTTAAAGTGCTCAGTTTCAAATTATTTAATGTCAGATTGATGCTTTGAAAATGAATTAATTTTTTCTATAACCATGGTATTGATTTAGTCTTTATCTCAAAACAGGACTTATAGTAAAATATATACCATTTTTGTTTGATAGATATATTTAAATATCATTTCACATTCAAACAGTTATCTTATAATAGATTTCAATCTGGCTACTTAATGTTCCCTTACAGTTTATTGATGAAATAATATATATAGACATTTCTATAAATAGCAATATATATAAAATCTAAAATATCATTTGGGTTCGAGTCGCCCCAGTGCCATGGATATTTGTAGTGGTTCGAATCCCCTTTAAACCCTAGGTCCCGATCCTAATAAGATCGTAGAGCGTTTCGGGGCATTTTTACTCCGCGTTCGTGGCTTATCTTCAAGTTACACGCGGCAGCTGGACAATTCAAAGTGAGTAACGTCTGGGCAGCACTTGCCTTAAGACATCCAAGACAAAGCTGTCTAAATGTTTACCAGCTGCATTAGAACAAAAAAAAATATCTAAAATATCTATAACATATATATATATATATATATATATAATATATAATTTTTTTCCGCTGTGGTAAAATATGTACTGTTTTTGTTTGTTAGATATAATTAAGTTATCATTTCACATTCAAAATGCTATCTTATAATTGATTTCCTCACAATTTAAAAAAATATTGATAAAAAATATATATAATATAATATATAAAATATATATAATATAATATTTAAAATATATACAATATATTTTTTCCACATTCAAAATAAGTAAAACAATTACCAATAATGCACACAAAATTAATAAACTATATTTATTTTTAAAATAGCAAAAAAAAACCATTTAAAGCTCTTCTAAAAATAACGAGAAACTAAGCATTTATATAGTTTTTGAAGCAAACGCAAATCTTTTAAATTTAAATGTATTTTTTTACCTACATAATATACTGCTCGCTTGCATAAATGGGATTTTAAATAAATCATGAAAAATAAAAATAAAAATTCAAAGTGTTTGAAATTTTGTACCGAGAAACATTTAAATGGTCATTTAAAATAAACATTTACCATTTAACTTTAAACAAAAGAAATGAAATCGAACAATTTTTAAAAAAATTATTTTTACATCTTTTATTATTTTACTACATTTGCTTTTCATTTAAACCCTACCCCCTGCTGACTACAGAATAATGCATGCATTTTCCCTCACACCATGAATGGATTTCCTTTCCTTAGGGGGAAAAACATATTGTAGGGAACATAAGCAATTCACTAATATCTATACAGCTATCTCTGTTCCCTGCACAAGCCTCTTCGAAGAAAATAAGTAGTTTATTTAAACCGCTCTGAAGTGTCATTCCATAAGAAAAGGGAGGGAGAAAAAATGTGAGAAAAAATGCATATAACGATTCTCTGTATAATTAAGCTCATAGAAAAGCATTCCTCGCGAAGTTTATGACGTTAGCTGAAATTTAATTATAGTTGAGAACATGTAAATGTGTTCAGAAAGATAAAGGAGGAGTGTTTTTCAGTCTGTTTTATCTTGTCTCTAATTTAAATAAAAATACCAAAAAGCGATACATTGCACGGGAATTAGAAAAATATATTTTTAAGCAAATAAAAGAGCTTTCAGTGCTCAGTTTCAAATTATTTAATATCAAATTGATGCTTTGATAAATGAATTAATTTGTTTCTGTAATCATGGTATTGATTTTGTCTTGTATCTCTATGCATGACTGTGGTAAAATATATACTGATTTTTATTTGTTAGATATATTTAAATTATCATTTCACATTCAAACAGCTATCTTATAATTGATTTTATTCTGACTGATTAATATTTCCTCACAATTTAAAAAAAAATATTGATAAAAAATAAATATGGACATTGCTAAAAATAGAAATATATATGATATAATATATAAAATATATACAATATATTTTTTCCACATTCAAATTAAGTAAAACAATTACCAATAATACACAAAAAATTAATAAATTACATTTATTTTTAAAATAAAAAGACTATTTAATGTTCTTTTAAAATTAACGAGAAACTAAACATTCATGTAGTTTTGAGGCAAACTTAAATCTTCTTTTAAATTATGTATTTTTTTACATACATAATATACTGCTCGCTTGCATAAATGGGATTTGTAATGTTTTTTGTTTGTTAGATATATTTAAGTTATCATTTCACATTCAAAATGCTATCTTATAATTGATTTTATTCTGACTGTTTAATATTTTCTTACAATTTAAAAAAATATTGATAAAAAATATATATAATATATATATATATATAAAATATATATAATATAATATATAAAATATTAATATAATATATAATAAAATATATAAAAATATATATAATATAATATATAAAAATATATACAATATATTTTTCCACATTCAAAATAAGTAAAACAATTAGCAATTATACACAAAAAATTAATAAATTTCATTTATTTTTAAAATAGCAAAAGACCAATTAAAGCTCTTCTAAAAATAACGAGAAACTAAGCATTTATATAGTTTTGAAGCAAACGCAAATCTTTTAAATTATGTATTTTTAAATACATAATATACTGCTCGCTTTGCATAAATGGGATTTGAATTAATTCCTGAAAAATAAAAATTCTAAGTGTTTGAAATTTTGAACCGAAAATCATTTAAATGGTCATTTAAAATAAACATTTACCATTTAACTTTAAACAAAAGAAATGAAATCCGAACATTTAAAAAAAAATTATTTTTACTACTCTCATTATTTTACTACATTTGCTTTTCATTTATTCCCTACCCCACTACTAACTACAGAATACTGCATGCATTTTCCCTCACACCATGAATGGATTTCCCTTTCCTTAGGGGAAAAACATATTGTAGGGAACATAAGCAATTCACTAAGAATATTACAGCTATCTTTGTTCCCTGCACAAGCCTCTTCGAAGAAAATAACTAGTTTATTTAAATCGCTCTGAAGTGTCATTCCATGAGAAAAGTGTGGGAGAAAAAATGTGAGAAAAATACATATAACGATTCTCTGTATAATTAAGGTCGTAGAAAAGCATTCCTCGCGAAGTTTATGATGTTAGCTCGAAATTTAATTATAGTTGAGATCATGTAAATGTGTTCAGAAAGATAAAGGAGAAGTGTTTTTCAGTCTGTTTTATTTTGTCTCTGTAATTTAAATAAAACTACCAAAAAACGATACATTGCTCGGGAATTAGAAAAATATATTTTTAAGCAAATAAAAAGCTTTTAGTGCTCAGTTTCAAATTATTTAATATGTGAATTAATTTGTTTCTATGATCATGTTATTGATTTTGCCTTCTATTCTGAACATGACTTCTAGTAAAATATATACCATTTTTGTTTTATAGATATATTTAAATACCGTTTCATATTCGAACAGTTATCTTATAATTGATTTCAATCTGTCTAATTAATATTTCCTCACAATTTAAAAAAATATATGGATAAAATAATATATAATTCAATTCCTTCTATTACCTCACATATGTATATATATCTTGTTCAAATTTCAAATCGTTCCTAAAATACTTTTCATTCATCCATTCAAATTTAAATACATTTTTTTTTTTTAACTTGTAGGGGAGGACACTGGATGTGTATACAGTTTTTTCAAACATTAATCCATTCATTAAATTTAATTAATTAATTTCAGTTTTTTTTACATTTAAGTTGCATGCATCTACCGATAGATGGCGTCAGATAAACTTAAAAAAATGAATGAAAATTATTTATAAAGTACTTTCGGCATTATTTATAAAGTAAAAAGTGGAATTGACTTAATTTTTTTATATTACTTGTTTTGTGGTTAGCTAAGGGGGGGGGTAGGGAAAAGCAAATGTTGGGAAGTAAAAATAATTTTAAAAAAAATGTTCGGATTTCATTACTTTTGTTTAAAGTTAAATGGTAAATGTTCATTTTAAATGACTATTTAAATGTATTTCCTTTCAAAATTTTGAAACACTTAGAATTTTTATTTTTATGATTTATCTTAAATCCCTTTTATGCAAGACAGCTGTATAATATGTTGGTAAAAATGTATAATTTAAAAGAAGATTTACGTTTTCTTCAAAACTATATAATTGTTTAGTTTATCGTTATTTTTAAAATAACATTAAATGGCCTTTAACTATGTTAAAAATAAATTTAATTTTCGAATTTTTTGTGTATTATTGATAATTTTATTATTATTTTGAATGTAGAAATTCAAAAATTATTTAGTAAGAATTTGTGCTTGTGTTAGACTTTTTAGTTGCCTTAAAAGGTTAATTAGGCAAATAATAAGCTATCCAAAAGTAATTATTAATAGGAGAAGTGGAATGTATTTATCTGTTGCAAAAAAAATTACTTGAAATAAAAATTTTAAGAATAACATTTGCATGTATTTTTTTAATAAATAAAGTGTTGGATTAATTTTTGGTTAACATTAATTAAAATATTACGTTTAAAGTAATTTTTTGTGTTATTATTCATCAAAATTTTAATTTTTTTTTTAAAATAACAAATTGCTGTAATTTAATTTATTAAATTAAAATCATTTAAGAAAATAATAAAATGCAATATTTTCAATTTTGAAAAGGTTAAAATACATTTAAGTAAAAAGTACAAAAAATAATGTTTGAAATAACATTTTTCAATTTATTGATGCATAAATTAGATTTGCGTTTAAATCATGCTTTAATAGATCTTTTATAATGTTAAATATTTACTAATAGTTAATTAAAAATTAAACTCTTAAATATTTACACCATATTATAAAATTTTGTTTAATGAAACGAAGTATTATTAATATTTTTAAATCTTTATTTGTGCTACGTTTTTACATATTAAGCGAAAAAAATGTTTTATTTAAATATGAAAGTTTAAAAAAAAAAAAAATACTAATATTTTTACACAATCCAAACATTGAGAAAAGATTATCCATAGACTAACATGTTTCTTACAATAATCTATTTTTAGAGATATTAATATTTTTATACAGATGCAAAGTAACCGTTTCACTGATTCGCAATTTCAATATCTCGAAACAAAATATTATATAATGTCATTAAAATATCATGTATATCCGTAAAAAAAAAAATAAATCATTGGTTTTTTTAATTATGTGCATCATAATGCACATCAAGAAACTGTTAATATTTTAATATCGAGTTTATTACATTATACGTTAACATTATGAGTAACAAGCTTGTTCATTCTATGAATTGAAACTTAGTAGAATACACATTTTTATGTTTAATTTCTGCTTACATTAACGTGCATTAAAACGACATTAATATATTTTGTTATAGAGCTCTATGAATTATATGTATTGTGTGTATTTATGGATACTTATAATAATGAGAAGACTGTATACTTAATATATTTAACCTTTTTTTTTGAAAGATGCAAGGAAATTACTAATATTTCAAAAATATTTAACTAATAAAGTTTTAATGCACCTTGATATTATTTATGAAGCAAAATTCAATTTATAAAATTTAAACTTCAATATTTAATGAAGTATGTACTAAAATTCTATCTATGCTATCCACTGCTATCAATTATGCTTTCTAAAATAGACTTAATATTATGATGTTCGAAAACATGATATATAAAAAGTAGCAGTTAAAAATAGAAGTCAAGGAGATGTTAAAATATTGCTATTATTCTAATATCCAGAAAGAAAACCGGAAGAGAAATAAACGACAAAAAAAGCTTTGATAAGTATTTTTCTCTGTCAGACCACCCACATAACGACGGATAATTTTAATCAGTCAAGTATGCTAATTCAAGACAAAGTATGCTAATTCTCATTGGTAAAATTTCCAAAATGTCCCTGTATATACACAAGCATTAAACATTCTGAATGGATTAATGACGTCTATCGTAATTTTAAAGTTATAAATTGAGATTGTATATATTTGGGTAATTTATAAAAAGATATAAAACTAAGCGAAATTCAATAAATCTGGTCATTATCAATGGTTTTTACATTCAGTCGATGAAGACTGATTGATACCATAAATAATTATAATAATTAGTATTCGGTTTATTTTTTTCCTTATGTTATTTCTGTATTTGCATTGTAATTAAGCAAATTCGAAATTTCGAAACTGTAAATATTCGTATACGTATTTTTTAATAGACGATAAAAAGGCTGAATGAGGCAGTAATCAAGTTAATCAAATCACGAGGAACAGTGAGAAACAAGTGAAAGATTTAGAATACATTTTCATTATATTACATATATAGTATAAATGTGATTTGGTCGGTTATTTTTACAAAAAAATAAACAACTATAAATCAAAAATTTGAATTTTCGTCAATACTTTTTAGCGACCCTTATAATAAAAACCATATATTATATATAAGAGAATATACACTCATGTCCATAAATTAAGGATAATTAAGTTCAGGCAAAGAAAGAGACAGAAGCAAAACAAATTTGACTTATTTGTTAAGTCTATTTATTAAACAAATGGTAAAGAGCAAAAAAGATGCTATATGTTTGACATAATTTATAAAAATTGCGATTTTTACTCCCTGGAGTAAATTTCAAAAAAGAACCTATTTACAAAAACAGGGTTAGTAGGATGGTTAATATAGAGTATGTCTCCCGGACGATGCAATACAGGCCTTACAACGCCTAGGCATGCTGAGTATCAAATTATCAATCTGATCTTGGGGAATATTACACCACTCATCAAGCAATGCCCTCCGAAGTTCCGGTTGATAGGTGGGAGGGAGTTGACGGGCTGCAATTCGTCGGCCAAGCATATCCCACACATGCTCTAAAGTCCGATGAGTATGCTGGCCAATCCATATGGGTGATATCCTCCAATTGAAGGCATTCGTCTACAATGTTTGCACGGTGAGGACGGCGCCCCAATGGCGCCCCGAAAAACGTACATGTTGTTCCAGAATGACATCCCGATAGATGTGGCCTGTCATCGTTACACTCTGAACATGCAGGTCAGATCTGGAACCAAGAATAATTCCTCCCCAGGCGAGCCATCCTGCGCCACCGTAACGGTGGCGTTCAATGGTGTTCTCTTGGTGGTAACGGGTACCTGGCGCTCTCCGTATGAAAGTCCAGCGAGAATCAGACTGCAAACTAAACCTGGACTCGTCGGAAAACATCACACCAGACCACTGTTGCGGTGTCCACAATGCATGCTCTCTACTCCAGGTTAATCGCAGGCGGCAGTGAGTTGCGGTAAGTGGAACACATCTGACAGGCCTACGAGCATATAGACCAATGTGCCCTAAGCGTCTGTACACGGTCTGCCTTGAAACTGTCGTACCGGTAGCTGAAGAGAGCTGACGAGACAGGTCTGATGCTGTGCTCCGTCTATTTCTTTTGGCAGTAACTGCTAAATACCGGTCCTCATTCAGCGTTGTAACTCGGGTGCGACCTGTGCTGTAACATCTACTCACATTACCATCATCTTGGAATCGTTTCCAAAGCCTGGAGATGACACTCTGGGCGATTCCAAGTTCCTCGGATACTTCCAGCTGGGTACGTCCACATTCCTGTCGTCCGATAATTGTACCACGTAAAAAATCATCCAAATGCTTCCTTTGTGCCATACCTATGCGGTTATTGCACTGAGAGACTTTTAAAGAGCTTGTGAACAATTTTACTTCTTTGCCACCATTCCTTATATACCCCCTCTTACACTCGTCATTGTGGCGTACTATCCGCGCCATCTGGAGGTTTCCTGTAATTTGCATATTCTTCTTCAAGATGTGTGTGATAATTCTACAGGTGAAATTTTTATTTTAGAGTACAATTTCTGTGTGATTCTGAATTATCCTTAATTTATGGACATGAGTATATATTGGCATAGAAAATATTTCTCATATATTAGAAAGATCTAATATCACCAATATTAGAAAGAATGTTGGTGACATATTTAGATAAGTATATCCTTGACGTACTATATATATTCGAAAATTTAATTTCTAGTACATTACCTCAATTGAAAATCTTGATGTCCTAACTTATATTCTTGAGATGGACTTGAGTTGTCCCTTTCCCAAATTTGAATATATGCTTAAGAATATTGCTAACTTGTCACGCTAGTTTAAGTGTTGGTGACATATTTAGATAACGACATATTCAGTACTCTCAACGTTGACTTTCAACGTTCTTCAATAATAGGGATCTTTCAACTATGACTTTTAGGCAGAAATTCCAACCTTATAATGTACTTTTCAATATTATGCCAGAAGATTTTCAGTAGTTTTTGATGCTTTGGGGAAATGAGAAGGCATAATAAGGACCTAACGCCCTCCATTATCTCCGAATCGAAATCATCCTCAAAATTACAACAAAATTCATATCAGTAGAATCTAATATCAACAAGTATAGCTGAAATATATAATATTAGACAGTAATACAACATTCTTATATATATAAAGATGAGTAATTTTCATTAAATAGGGTTATATTTGAGATTATTTAATGCTACGATTATGAATGCTGAAAATAATTATTACATATTAGATTTAATGAAGGATTAAAATACTGCATTTTTTAAAAATAATTAATCAGAGTTTTTAGACCATTTCTAATAGTAGTATGAGACCATTTTGAAATGAAAATTGTAGGTATAAAACTCTTATTGAAAGTTGTATTTACCAATACTAAACTTATCAATTAAACTTTATATTTGTTTTAGTCAAGACATCCCATACTAATAATTCATTTGATGAAAACGTAACTTAGACAATATATTTATTTGCACACGTTATTTAATAAAATTTATTGTTAATTTGGTAATTAGTAAATAAATGCATAAAATTTTTAATCAAGAAAACTGGCATTATTTTTCTCGAAGTTGACTGAAGCTCATTAATTCGTCAAATGGGAAAAAGAATAGACAAAAATGTAATTTTAAAACATCCGTACGCTTATTGATTTTTCCATATTCCACACATTTTTGTTTATTTTCCGCACAAATTGTGGGGAATTTGTAAAATTTGCCGAGGTCATACGCCATCCCTCGTTAAGGAAATACATTTTAGTATACAAATTTATCATGTCTATAACTGTTATAGACAAACATAGTTTTCGAATAGACATAGCTTGTCCAAATTCGAATGCCCAACGCGTTGCGTTATCCACAAGGTCGTTCCAGCTACGATACTAAAAATTAAAAAAATAATTATGTACCAGTGGTTCCTAGTTATTACCTTTAAAAGATAATAAATGGAAATAAAATCAAATAGATTTCATCTTCTTATTTTGAGGAAGGCCTTCTTCCTTGTGTAATTCAGTTAGTGTTAAAAAGTGATTTGTATCTATTTTATATATACGTTATAAAATTTTTTGAATTACCTAAGTAAGAATATTACAGTAAGCATCTCATAATTACTAGGGTGTCATTATAAAATACTTGTAAAGTATGACGCACTGCTATTTAACAATGCATCTTACATTTACTTAAATTAATGTTTCATTAAAAAAACCTGCGAATATTCTTCGGTATAAATATTTTTTTTTTATTTATAAGAATTACACAATAGTGAATTTTACAACACATAAAATTTTTAAAAAACAAACGCTTTTTTTTTAATATTTTTTTTGTAAATTTGGCTTTGAAAGTCCTGTGAGCTATATAAAGCACTGAGCATATATGTTAAAATTATTACTTTAAGGCAAAAAAAAAATACATGTATATTTCGTGACAAACTAAAATATTCCATTGTTTCTTACTTCTTTTTACACATAATACTCTAAATAACCTGACGCTCATCTCTGTCATTTTACTGTTTCCTGGCCACTATAAGATGGACAAATATTTTTCACTTGTCCCATACCAGAGTCATAATTGCCAAAATAAAAAGTAACAACTCATTGAATTTTTTTTTTTTGTGGCATGGCTAAATAATGTAGTCATATATCTCTAGTTGTTATTTAAAAAAACAGAAGACCTTTCCTTTTATAAATGTTTTTATTTACTTGAAGGAAGAATGGCAATAAAATTTCCTTCTCAGAAGTCTTATAAGACATAAACATATTGTTTGTGCGATATTTTTAGGGATAGATAACTTGACCTTGAAGCTTGATGTATCATGCAATGGATAAAAATATTTAATACTTTTGCGATGTTGTTTCCAAGCATGTTTCAACTCTAAATTAAACTTTGCCATAAATGTCCTGCAGACAAGAGCGTTTCCTGGTTTTAACATGATTATTGCTTGTAAAAATATATACAATAATCCTTAAAATTTCACATAATACTAAAGGCAACATGATTAATGTTGAGCATGAATATTGTACATAAAATGATTATTTTATAGAAGGAATGTATTAAATTTAACATAAGAATAAAACATTTTTATGCTATAAACTGTGAATATAAAAATATTATGCCACGATGTATAAGCTCTTGTAAATAAAATGCTAAAACATCATAAGCATTACAAATCTTTTATTACATTTTTAGATCCGTTACGTCCTGTGTAGGTTTATAACAAAAATGTAAAAATAAATGTTAAAAATATCTAAATATAGAAATATGCAAGACTGGAAATCTTTTTTTGTACCTATTTTTTTAAATTTTCCATGTAAGCTGTTATGTTTAAGTTCGCCTTTATTCAAAAACATTGAAATTGTTTTTATGCAGCATGATAACATAATAAGGAAGTGTTTCCTTGATTGTAAAAATAAATTTATTCTTCTGTTTAATTTTAAATGTGTTTTCTCTACAAAAAAAAAAAAAAAAAATCATGCTTTTTTTAATATTTCATAAACACGTCATATTAAAGCATTCGTTGGAATACATCTTATATTTTTAAATATTTGAAATTACTTGTAATGTTGAAAAAGAAATAATAATTATAAAAATAGCATTTTTAACCTTGAAAATTTTTTTTATTCGTCTTATATAAATGACATATTTTAATATATATATTTTTTTCCATCTTCTGTGTCCTGACATGGTCGTTGTTATTCAAATCTTTTTTTTAAATATACTTATTTAAATAAACTCAAGAACAAAAGTGTTTTAAAAGATTTACTAACTTAAAAATTCGATCAACTTTATCCGTCAAAAATTCACTTTTAAATTGAGTAGCAAAAAAAAAAATTTGTTTTAGAGAGTTCTTGGAATTGTTCAACTATAATGAATTATATCTTGGAAATTTATTTTTTATTTCGAAAAAACGTTTATACTAAAAAAAAAAGGGCAATATGAAATATTATATGGATATGCAATTATCATTAAATCTTAGATTTCAAATTTTATCTTTATATCTTTAAATTTCGAATTCAGTCTGAAGATATAAAAACAATATATAATACGAACCATTACATTCATATATATGAAAATTCTTCTTTGAAGCTTGGATGGTAATTCAATAAAGATAAACCCGAGCCCCTAAGGCTTACGGAAATATTCCCGCCTTATCCTGCTCAAATTCTTTGGCTGCCCCTCAACTGGGCTTGTTGTACTCCAGGGCATCAACGTTACGCTATAGAACTCGAGAACACCCGCGGAGATGTATGGGTCTCTTAGCCGTCTTAAGTGACGTTTCCAGGGGCACCACAGGTGGACAAACTCAAACATTTTCTTCTATTCCGAGCTTATTCCTATATATTACAACATTCACATTTTCTGTATTGTATATCACACTTACAATTCATAAATTTGAGTACAATACAGCATGCCTTCCAAAGAACATCTTGGAAAACTTTGAAAAATTTGTTACATAATTTTCATTTTAATAATAAATATAATCGGATCGAAGAGTACTGTTAATGTTTGCTGTTTCTCATCCTACTTGGTAGACAACACAATCCAGACCAAGCCCATGAACCCGTGTGGTCTCATAATTTAAGGTAAAAAGGACAGCTCCTGTTGTGATGGAGTACCAGTAGGTAGAAGTCCAATTTGCCACCCTGACGCTAAATTTTTAAGGGGTAGAGTTGTCATCCCTGCGCCCAACAGACGGGGTCATACGGCTTAAAGTGGAATCCTAACCACTTCAAACATCCCGGCCACCCCGAAGCTGGAACCCGAAACCTGTTTGGCAGCGAGCGAAAAAGAGCGCTACTCACTCGGCCATCAGGTCCTCGCCCAGAATAGTCTAAGAATAATGAATTTGAAAAGGACATCAATTATTATTGAAATATGAAAAATTATTTGGAAAATTAAAATATATACCTATTTATCCAAATACAATGAAAAAGTCCAGAAGTGTTCGATACATTTCCTTTATTATAATTTAAAAAAATCCTGTTTTTTTTTTTTTTCTCCCACTGTAGGAAAAAAAAAATAAATCTTTTTCTTATATATTGTCAACTATATCAGAATTTCTTTAAATTTGAAGCATATTGAGCTTTAATATATTTTTCATTTTTTTTCCTTTTTTTAATCTAATGTAAGTTATCTAGCATTCATCATATCCAACAATATATATAATAAAAAAAAAATCTCCATTTTATTTCACAATTTAAAATTCAAGTCATGCCAACAATTCAGAATTACCATTGTGGAGTGTATCAATAAAAGGAATCGTTTGATAGAGGTCTATTTATTATCCTTTACAAAAGCTTTATTCTTACTACACCGAAAAGCGAATTGTAAAAAAAAATACAACCGCTTTTCGATCATTCGTACATTTCTTGTTCTCCTGTTCATCTCCAGTAGTTTTTCTTTCAAGAACAGGAAAAAGAAAAGCAACCCGCAAAAAAGAAAGAAAAAGAAATACTACAGACAAAAACGATTGTAGAGTGTTTTCCACCGCCAAATATTTGTTTTGTTCCGTTCGAAAACGGGAGCCAAACAAATGACAACTTTCGGGAACTTTCCCTCCGATAGCCATTCGGTTGCATGCTAGGCAGTCGCATTAAACACTACGCTATGTACATTTCAATGCCCAAGTGATTTGCTGCTAAAGTTTTCATTTTTTTTCTTTATTTCTTTTTGGGAACTTTATGTTCTTAAAAGGGCCGATTTAGTGTTGCATTCTTTTTTTTTTTTTTTTTTTTTTACCGCTGGATATGTGAATCTTAGTGTACGAATAAAGTATAAAAGATTGCGATTATTTTTTATGATCCCTTGCGAGAAATGTTCCATTAATCAAATTTAAGTCACTGTTTTCGAGGAGAAAAAAAAATTGTTGCAGTGAGTAATTTGTTTGAAAATATCAAAATTTGAAAAAAATTCTTGATTTAAGGTAATGGAAAAAATGCGGAAATGTATTACGTTATAATTAACAACTTTCTTTTTTTTACGAAAAGCCGCTAACTGTATTTATCTAAGGTAAATAATTCACAATTCAGCATTTAAATAAAAACTTACTTGTTTTATTTGACTATATTCAAATAAATATTTATATAAATTACAGGAATTTCTCATTATTCAACAGGCCTCCCATAATACATCTTTAAAAACATTGAAAGTGTTACATAATTTTCATTTTAACAATAAATAACATCATATCTAAGAATACTGTTGTTGTTTCTCATCCCACTTGGTAGACAGAAACATCCAGACCAAGCCCATGAACCCGTGTGGTCTCATGGTTCAATGGGAAAAAGGGAGCTTCTGTTGTGATGGAGCACCCGTACGTAGAATTCTGACTTGGCACCATGCGAAGGCTGTCTACCAGAGGCTTAAATTTGAGATGCTTTTATTTTTACAGCATAAAGTTATCAGCCCTACACCCAACGGTCTACGATCATATCTGGCCTATAATTAGGCTTTAAGTAGATTCCGAACCACTACAAACTTTTATGATACCACATGGAATTGAACCCTAAACCTATGGCACCGAACGCCTGAGAACTAGACACTCGGCCGGCCATTAGCCTAGATACTCTAACAATACTGAATTTTAAAATGACAAAATTTCTAATGTATCATAAGTCTTTAAATATGATATATCTAAAAAAAAAAATTGATAAAATTACAAACATATACTTTTGCATTCAAATAAAATGAATGAGTCGAAAATTGTTCATTTATTATAACTTTTGTAAAAAAATTTCTGATTTTTTTTTTTATCTTACTTTTTGGTATAGAATAATAAATCATTTCTTACATATTGTCAACTATACAGAATTTCTTTAAATTTGATGCATATAGAGCATTAAAATATTTTTCTATATTTTCCTTTTTTTTTTAATCTAACGCAAGTTACCTAGCATTCATCATGTCCAACAATATATATAATAAAAAAGAATTCCATTTTATTCTACAATTTAAAAATTCACCCAAGCCATGCCAACAATTTAGAATTACCAATGTGGAGAGTATCAATAAAAGAATCGTTTGATAGAGGTCTATTTATTATCTGTTACAAAAGGTTTATTTTTACACAGAAAAGCGAATTGTAGAAAAGTACCACCGCTTTTCGACCATTCGTACAGTTTCTTGTTCTCCTGTTCATCCCGAGTAGTTTTTCTTTGAAGAATGAGAAAAGAAAAGCAACCCACAAAAAAAAAAAAAAAGAAAGAAAGAAAACGAAATACTACAGACAAAAACAATTGTAGAGTGTTTTCCACCATCAAATATTTGTTTTGTTCCGTTCGAAAAACGGGAACCAAACAAATGACAACTTTCGGGAACTTTCTCCACGATATCCATTCGGTTGCATATACTACGCAGTCGTATTAAGTACTACGCTACGTACAATTCAATGCCCAAGTGATTTTGCCGTTAAAGTTTTTATTTTTTTCTTTATTTTCATTCTGGGAACTTTATTTCTTGAAGGGTTGATTTAATGATGTGTTCTTTTTTAACCGTTGGATATGTGGATGTATAAAAGATTGCGATTATTTTTTTTATGATCCCTTGCGAGAAATGTTCCATTAATCAAATTTAAGTCACTGTTTTCGAGGAGAAAAAGAAATTGCAGTTAGTAATTTGTTTGAAAGTATCAAAATTTGCTGCAGAAAGAAAATAAAGTTCTTGATTTAAGTTAATGGGAAAAAACCCGGAAATGTATTACGTTATAATTAACAACCCTTTGTTTTACAAAAAGCCGCTAACTGTATTTATCTGAGGTAAATAATTCACCAGTAAGCATAAAAATAAAAAAATCTTACTTGTTTTTATTTGGCGATATTCAAATAAATATTTTTTATAAATGATAGGAAATTCTCAATGTTTTTTTTACGGAGATAGAAATGTTTTTTATACTGTTTTTCAATTCATTAATTTTCCTCTGCGTCCCCGTTCAACATCCGCACAGATTGGAAGCAAAAATGGCACAAACAAGATGCTTAAGTTGTAAGTTTTGATAACTGTCATATTTAAGGTCAGGATTATAAATATTTTCATGTTAACAAAAATGAGTATAAAATACCAACATATCAACAACATTTATACCAATTTCATAAATGCATGAATCATTTTCATAAAATGCATGAATCATTTGTACATGTATAAATAAAATTCAGGAATCATTTGTACATGTATAAAATGCATGAATCAATTGTAACCTGCATTTACTCATTAGAAAAGTACTATAGGCCTGATGGCCAAGTGATTAGCTCGATGCCACAGTTTTCTGGTTCGATTCCTGGCGGTGTCATAGATGTTTGTTAGTGGTTCACAAGCCGAGTTAAACTGTAGGTCCCAGTCTAATTTGTCCAAAGTGTGCAAAGAGCGACCGTAGATCAACAAACCATTATGTACTGTACGTACAATTTATAAATTATTACTATGAAATGTAATAATATATCATTGCAAAAAGGCCTCCGTAGTATCTCTTGGAAAACGTTGAACGTGTTAATTAATTTTCATTTTAATAATAAATAACTTAAGTTCTAAGAATACTAATTTTGAAAATGACACACATTATTCTTGAAATATGATGTATCTTAAAAGAAATTCGAGAAAAATAAAAAGTATGCATATTTATTCAAATACATTGAAAAGTTGAGAAATATTCGAAACATTTAATTTATTATAATTAAAAAATCCAGATTTCTTTTCTTCCATTGTTTGTATTAAATAATAAATCTTGATCTTATATATTTTCAACTAGATCAGAATTCCTTTAAATTTGAAGCATATTGAGCTTTAATATATTTTTCTATTTTTCCTTTTTTAATCTAATGAAAGTTACCTAGCATTCATCATATCCAACAATATATATAATAAAAAAAGATTTCCATTTTATTTCACAATTTAAAAATTCATCCAAGTCATACCAACAAATTCAGAATTACCAATGTGGAGAGTATCAATAAAAGAATCGTTTGACAGAGGTGTATTTATTATCCGTTACAAAAGGTTTATTCTTACACAGAAAAGCGAATTGTAGGAAAATACCACCGCTTTTCGACCACTCGTGTACGTTTCTTGTTCTCCTGTTCATCCCGAGTAGTTTTTCTTTCAAGGATGAGAAAAAGAAAAGCAACCCACAAAAAAGAAAGAAAAGAAAACGAAATACTACAGACAAAAACAATTGTAGAGTGTTTTCCACCACCAAATATTTGTTTTGTTCCGTTCGAAAAACGGGAGCCAAACAAATGACAACTTTCGGGAACTTTCTCTCCGATAGCCATTCGGTTGCATACTACGCAGTCGCATTAAACGCTACGCTGTGTACAATTGAATGCCCAAGTGATTTGCTGTTAAAGTTCTCATTTTTTTCTTTAGTTCATTCTGGGAACTTTATGTTCTTGAAGGGCCGATTTAGTGCTGCATTATTTTTTTTTTTTACTGCTGGATATGTGGATCTTAGTGTGCGAATAAACTATAAAAGATTGCGATTATTTTTTTCATGATCCTTGCGAGAAATGTTCCTTTTAATCAAATTTAAGTCACTGTTTTCGAGGAGAAAAAAAATTGCTGCGAGTAATTTGTTTCAAAGTATCAAAATTTGCTGCAGAAAAAAAAAAAATCAGGATTTAAGGTAATGAAAAAAAAAACCCGGAAATGTATTACGTTATAATTAACAACCCCTTTTTTTTTTGTCGAACAACTAACTGTATTTATCTAAGTAAATAATTCACAAGTAAGCATGGAAATAAAAATGTTTGCTTCTAGTATGTACGGATGTTTAATTCTAATAAATGGGATGTAGTGGAAAATTAATCAATTCTGAAAAACACTGTAAAACACTACGGATTTTTAAACTGTAAAAAATAATGAGAAATTCCTATCTTTTATAAAAATTTGTACTTGAATATTTCCACATAAAACAAGTAAACATTTTCTTATAAATGCTTACTGATGAATTATTTACCGTAGATAAAACAGTTAGCGGCTTTTCGATAAAAAAACGGTTTGTTAATTGTAACAACACATTTCCCGGTTTTTTTTCCATTACCTTAAATCAATATTTTTTTTCTTTCTGGAACAAATTTTGATACTTTCAAACAAATTACTCACTGCAACAATTTTTTTCTCCTAGAAAACAGTGACTTAAATGTGATTAATGGAACATTTCTCGCAAGGGATCATAAAAAAAAAAAAAACTAATCGCAATCTTTTATACTTTATTCGCACACTAAGATCCACATATCCAGTAGTAAAAAAAAGAACCCAGCACTAAATCGGCCCTTCAAGAACATAAAGTTCGCAAAATGAAATAAAGAAAAAAATGAAAAACTTTAGCAGCAAATCACTTGGGCATTGAATTGTACATAGCGTAGTGTTTAATGCGAATGCGTAGTATGCAACTGAATGGCTATCGGAGAGAAAGTTCCCGAAAGTCGTCATTTGTTTGGCTCCCGTTTTCGAACGGAGCAAAACAAATATTTGGTGGTGGAAACACTCTACAATTGTTTTTGTCTGTAGTATTTTTTTTTTTTCTTTTTTTTTGTGGGTTGCTTTTTCTTTTTTTCTCATTCTGAAAAGAAAAACTACCTGGGATGAACAGGAGAACAAGAAACTTACGAAAGGTCGAAAAGCGGTGGTATTTTTCTACAATTCGCTTTTCCGTGTAAGAATAAACCTTCTGTAACGGATAGTAAATAGACCTCTATCAAACGATTCTTTTATTGATACTCTCCACATTAGTAATTCTGAATTGTTGGCATGGCTTGGGTGATTTTTAAATTGTGGAATAAAATGGAAATTTTTTTTTTATTATACATATATTGTTAGATATGATGGATGCTAGGTGACTTACATTAGATTAAAAAAGGAAATTATTGAAACATATATATTAAGCCGGGTAAGCTTTGAATTTAAATATATTCTGATACATCTTTTATAATTATGGTAAATGAAATATATCGAACATTTTTCGACTTTTTCATTTTATTTGAATAAATATGGATACTTTTTAATTTTCTCGAATTTTTTTTCAAGATATATCGTATTTTAATAATAATTATCATTTTCAAAAATCAGTATTCTTAGATATGAAGTTATTTATTGCTAAAATGAATATTATGTAACACATTCAACGTTTTCCAAGAGCTACTACTGATGCCTTTTGTGATGATAGTAACATATATGATCACAATTTATAATAATAATTTATAAATTGTATGTACGCTACATAATAGTTTAGTTTGAAGCTCTATGTTCATTTTTGGACACTTTGCCCTATTAAGACTGGGACCTAAAATTTAACGAGGATTCCGACCCACTAGCAAACATCTATGACACCGACAAGAAACGAACCAGAAACCAGTGGCATCGAGAGCTAGTCGCTTCTCCATAATGCCTCTATTTATTTTTTTATAATAAGTTAATGTTAATATTTTACGAATCAATTGTATAGATTGATTTTAAGTTTATATGTTGGTATTTTATAGTCATTATTGTTAACTTGAAATTTTTTTATTATTCTGATCTTAAATAAAACATTTATCAAAATTTACATTAACTGAAACATTTTTGTGTTTTTAATATATGTTTCTAGTCTGTGCGGATGTTTACTTCTAAGAATGGGGACGTAGAAGAAAAGTAATGAATTGAGAAAAACAGTATGAAAAAACGGATTTCTACCTCCGTACCGAAAAAAAACAATCAGAAATTCTTATCATTTATAAATATACTTACTTGAATATTGCCAAATAAAAGCCAGTAAGCATTTTCATTTAAATGCTTTCTTTTGAATAATTTACCTTAGATAAATAGAGTTTTCGGCTTTTCGCTAAAAAAGGGTTGTTAATTATAACTTAATGTATTTCCTTTTTTTTCCATTACCTTAAATCCAGAATTTTTTTTTCATTTCTGCAACAAATTTTGATACTTTCAAACAAATTACTCACTGCAACAATTTTTCTCCTCGAAAACAATGACTTAAATGTGATTAATGGAACATTTCTCGAAAGGGATCATAAAAAATAATCGCAATGTTTTATACTTTATTCGCACACTAAGGTCCACATATCCAGAGGTAAAAAAAAAGAAATTCAGCACTAAATCGACCCTTCAAGAACATAAAGTTACCAGAATGAAATAAAAAAAAATGAAAACTTTCAACAGCAAATCACTTGGGCATTGAATTGTACATAGCGCAGTGTTTAATGCGACTGCGTAGTATGCAACCGAATGGCTATCAGAGAGAAAGTTCCCGAAAGTTGTCATATGTTTTGGCTCCCGTTTTCGAACGGAACAAAAACAAATATTTGGTGGTGGAAAACCCTCTACAATTGTTTTTGTCTGCAGTATTTGTTTGTCTTTCTTTTTTTTTGTGGGTTGCTTTTCTTTTTCTCATTCTGAAAAGAAAAACTACTCGGCATGAACAGGAGAACAAGAAACTTATGAATGGTCGAAAAGCGGTGGTATTTTTCTACAATTCTCTTTTTTGTGTAAGAATAAACCTTTTTGTAACGGATAATAAATAGTCCTCTATCCAACGATTCTTTTATTGATAATCTCCACATTGGTAATTCTGAATTGTTGGCATGTCTTGGGTGAATTTTTAAATTGTAGAATAAAATGGAATTTTTTTTTATTATTTATATCTTTGGATATGATGGACGATAGGTAACTTATAGTATATTAGATTGAAAAATGAAAAGATCTAAACATATTTAAAGCTCAATAGACTTCAAATTTAAAGAAATTCTAATATAGTTGGCAATATATAAGACGCGATTTATTATTTTATACCAATAGTAAGGTAAAAAATAGGGATTTTTTTTATGATAATCATAATAAATGATATATAACGAACAATTTACACCATATACACTGTATTTGAATAAATATATTTATATCTTTTAATTTTCTCAAATTCCTTTTAAGATATATCATATTTCCACAATAATTGTAATTTTCAAATTCGGTATTATTAGAATATTCAGGGTCCGAGTCGCTAACGCTCTATCGCTTTGTGAAACGGGTTTTCAGTTGGAATACCTGTGGTGTGATAGAACGTTTTAGCTGTTCTGTTCCACTTTAAGAGTAGTTCCGGCCTAATACGACAGTAGAGAGTTGGTAGTAGGGCTGACAACTCTATGCTGTGTAAAGAAAAGCATCTCAAGTTTGGGAATCTAGCAGACGGCCTTGGCTCGCCATAGGGATGCTGTTCCTATCCCGTAACCCTGCATCGTAAAAAGTCACAGAGTCAAGTCAGACTTCTACCTACCCGTGCTCCTCCATCCCAACAGAAGCTCCCCACCTTTCCATTGAACCATGAGACCATACGTGCTCATAGGCTTGGTCACACGGGTTCATAGGGATATAAAAAGTACACACATCAAATGTTCTAGTTTTGGTAAACGTTTATTAAAATCCATAATAAAAATTTCAAATTACTAAATATGAGAATAAAATACAAACATATAAACTAACAACAAATAAAAACAAGGGATAGATTAAATGCTAACATTTACTTATGATGAAAAGATGAAAAAAAGGGCCAGATTGGCAAGTGATTAGTGTTCTGGCGTTTGATGCAACAGGAGTCTAATTTCAGTCCCGGCAGTGCTGTGGATGTTTGTAGTGGTTCGCAATCCACTTTAAACTGTAGTACCGATATAATATGACTGCAGAGCGTTAGACATACGGCTGACAACCCTTTCCTGTAATAAGAAAACATCTCTTGTCTCGAAATCTGCCTTGGCCTACCATAGGGCTGTTGCGCCATTGAAGAAAAAAATAAAATTCTTAATAAATTTATAATACAAATTATCTACACTCCATTTGAATAAAAAAAAAACCTCATGGTATTGTTACATATTGTATCATTTGATTACATTTTCGTTTTATATTAAGTAGAATAAATTCTTTGATTATGCATCAGAATCTTGTGTTGTTAAATACTTTTTTATACAATTATTAATTTTGATTAGATTGTTTTGATGAATTGTCAGAAAGGTCGTAGAGTTGTGTAAATCATGGTGCTTTCAACATATATGTAATTAAAAAATTAGTAACGTTAAAAATCATTAAATATTTATGTATTGAAAAAGGAATATGCTATATTCCACTGTAATTTTTCTATAGATTATTATTTGTACCATTAGATATTTGACGAAATAGTATGCAATACCATTAAAAATTGCAATCAAGAAAGCAGTTGATAAGATCTGAACATGAAACAGATGAAATCTTAAAAAAAAAAATTTTTCATGTTCTAAATTTAATTTTGTTTTTTTTTATTAATTTTTTTTTGACGTTCTAGGTAAATAATTTGTTTTAATTAATTTTTTATATATGTGTCTTAATTCACATTTTATATTTTTGTTGTGATTAAATTAATTATAAATATAAATAAGAAAATCTGATAGAATGATATATATATATACGTGTGTGTGTGTATATTTGTGTGTGTGTGTGTGTGTGTTTTGTGTTTGTGTTTGTATGTATGTGTTTGTGTGTGTGTGTTATGAATTTAATAATATTTGTCTAAGCCTAAATAAAATAAAATATAAATGTAAATTAGATTAAACAAATAAACAATAAATGACACTTATGTATTTTTAAAATATGAAAATAAATTTAGGAAATAAAAAAATATATCTCAAGATGACATAAAAATAAAAATAATACTTTTATTTTTAATTTCATTTTAAATTGAACGTCATTAACAAAGAACTAAATTGATAGACAATTTTTTTCCTAGCAAACAATTTAAAAACGATTTTTAATAAAATAAGAGTCCTTGAGAAAATCAGTTAATATCATTACAGAATAAAATAAGGTTTCTAATAAATGTAATATGTTTCAAATAATATTCTACATTATTGTAAAAAATTTAAAACCTAATTCAACGGAAGTAAATTTTACAAAAATTCTAAAAATAAATCCTGGAAGACCACGGAGCAAAGCACTCTAAGGGAATTGAACTCTTTTCAAACCAAATATAACCGTAAACACAATTATTCAAATAAGCCGAAGTTTCTGTTTTGGGAATGAATTTAAGAACAGGGATCCTTGACCAGCATTGTGTTTTAAATTAGCATAGTTAGAATGGAATTCAAGGTTACAGCATTCACGGATCTTTCTGTTTGTTGAATTTATTTGAATCCTTTTCTAGAACTTTGTGAAAAATCTTCGTTTTTATGTCAGTTTTATCATGAGGCAGTGCTGGTTTATTAATCTGAATGAAAATTTAAACAAAGGAGTTGTATATTTAGATCAAGGAAGTTTGGTTCACACTGTTTTAAACAAAAGCCATTATTAATATAAGTGTGGTTTACAATGATAATAATTCTATGCTATTGTATGATTAATCACAGAACGCTAACCATAAAAGTTTAATTTTTCTTAGAATTTTTGTATGTTTTACGAGTCCATGAATTTTACCAAGTCAGTAGAATGTTGTAAAAATATTAAAATGCGAAAGTCGATTGTCACTGTTTCTTTATTCAAACTCTAAATATTGTTAGGGTGACTTCTGTAGATATACGACATAAAAAGCAAATATAACTGTAAACACAATTATTCAAATAAGCCAAGTTTATGTTTTTAAATGAATTTCAGAACAGGGATCTTTGAAAAGTATTGTGTTTTTAAATTAGCATAGTTAGAATGGAGTTCAAGGTTATAGCATTCACGGATCTTTTAGTCACCCTAAAAGTGTAAAAAACGTATAGTGTAATTGTATATCACTAATTAAATTGATATATGTGTATATTAGTAGCTGAGCGAACAGGAATCTCAAAAAAAGACGCTCATAAATTAACCATTATGTTCAAATTTTTAACCATTATGTTTGCATATTTTACAAGTACATGGATGGTACTAAATGATTAGAATGGTGTAAAATATTAAAATACAAAAGAAGATTGCCACTGTTTCTGACGTGAAACACTGCATATTGTTAGGAAGGGGGGTCTTCTGTATATATACGATATAAAAAAGCAAAAACAAATAGCACAACAGCACAACAAACGATATAAAAGCTCAACAAATGATATAACAGCAAAATAAATACAAATACGTATAGTGTAATTGCGTATCCATAATTAAATTGCTATCTAATGTATAGATGAGCGAACAGGAACTTGAAAAAGACTCATAAGTTAACCATTATGTTTAAACGTTTAACCATTATGTTCGTACATTTTACGAGTAAATGATTGTTACTTAGTGATTAGAATAGTGTAAAATATCAATATACAAAAGACAATTGCCACTTTCTCTGCCCTCAAACTTTAAATAATCTCAGGGTGACTTCTGTAGATACAAGACATAAAAAGCAAAAACAAAAATACAAGAACAAAAGTGTCATTATGTATGACTAATTAAATTGTTATCTAATGTGTATAGCTGAGAGAATAGGAATTTAAAAATGACGCTTATAAATTTACCATTATGTTTAAATGAAATGATATGTACTTGGTATATTTAGTAATAATTGCTTTATAAAACATTTAGCTTTATTTAAATTAAGTTTGGTTTTGGTTTGGCTTGGCTTGAAGACAATATTCTTATATTTTTGCATTATAAAAATAAATAAAAATGAACTCATTTGAATGTCAATTTTGAATTTTAATCATTTTTAAGCATTCAATATATTGTAATATTATAGATTCTGTTTGCTTAACTGGAAGACCTGTTATTAGAGAAAAGTATCTTATTCTATTTGTAGAAAAATTACATTCATTTTGAAAAAAAAAAAAAGGAAGAAATAGCGCCACTCCTTATTTCTTATTTCTTATAAGAACTGATAAATTATATGTAAACTGTTTATATGTAAAATAGGCTGATTTCAAGACTTTTTTTAGGTTAAAAACAAATGTATGCAATATTTAATTATGAAGAACATCTACTAATTACTTTTCTGGATGGTGGTTGCAGAATGCTGGCTAGTCACTTCACTATTGGTGCTGGAAGAATGTTGTGCCAAAATGCCTGCAGCAATCTGGACAATTTAAATCAATCTGGCAACTGGCTAGATGCATACTCTGGTAGTGAATCAGTATGAATGAATCAGTCTTGGAGTATTGAATCTGAATGAGGATGTGTACGAAGGCCAGCATTTTCCAAATAGCCTTTATTTCATAGAGGCTACTGGTATTAATCCCCATTATCATTGAATGGTATGCTAAGACATAAGACATGTTCTGGTCTTAGGCGCAATTTCAAGAACTAAGAGATATGCTAATGACATATTGTTGCCGTTTTTTATGATTCTTTACGACATGTCATTTCTGGGCTATTTTCCGATAAGATGTCTGGTTACCAAATTGCTTATTTCGGGGCTGTATTCATGTTTTTGATATTATTTCTTGAACAAGAGATTAACGAGTCCTTTCACAAATCGAACACTTATGGACCATGGTAGGCCATCAGATTGGGACCTCCATAGACAAAATATCACAGTTAGCATCAACAATTTTGGTTTTCAATTAAAAATGTATCTCAGATGGTGATAAAGATTATTTATCACTCCACACACAGAAGTATACCATTATGCATCTTCTTCAAGGAAGACTTCTTCAATTACTGAACAGAACATTAATGTTCTATTTCTAGCCATTTATGGATCCTACGATTTTGATATTTAATAATTCCATTACTTGTGAGTATGTTTAACTGTACACATACTTAATTTTTATATAAAAATTATTTTTTGATTTTTTTTTTTTCAAATTAGTATATGCATATTATCTCTCTGTTAAGGATTTTTTTATGGGTTAGATATTTATACCCTCCCTGTTTGCCCGTTTCTGTGCCTATTTTCCAAGTAATTTAACATTTAATGTCAATTTCTCTTAAAAAACACTAACAAAATTCGAACCAAGTGATTGTGATTCCTATTTTAATAGTTCAAATTACTGCGAAATGTGCTTATTGATCAAAATTCTGAAGAACTGAAACATTAATATTGAGAAATTTCTAATCTACAGCAATAAGAATTTTTAAAAATTATTTTAATAAAACAAAAAAAAAAAAAATATTGCAAGATAATATACTAAAAACTGATTTGTGGTGTTTGAAATGTCATGAACTTTAAGCCTATTCTTTTTGTATACTTTGTCGAATTAATAATTTATGTATATAATTTATTGTAGAATTATTGATAATTTGGTAATATTTTACTAGGACACAGTTTTATTTCAAAAACTTGATTGATTACAATTGTTATTTATATATCTTTAGAAGTACAGACACATCAATTTTAAAATTCTTCAATATATACATACGCTAAAGAAATCCCCATTTCATGTCATCTATACAAATGCACGCAAAGACCCAATAAATTTTCTGACACTTTAAATAGCAAGACACCCTTTTCCATTTCCTCTCCTAAACCATTAAGTAAAGTTGCCTCCAACTAATCAGCTACCAAAACAAACCCGAATCATTTCTAAAGGAAATAAGGAATATAGTAAAAATTTCTAATTCTTAAATGGATTAGGAACTTGACTCTGGATCTTCTAGAGCGGTGACAAAGACAGCGTTAACGGCATGGGGATCCTTGCAACTAATGGAAACAAATGTGCTCCTTAAGCTTCTGAGGGAAGGGTAATAGAAATGAATATTTATTGACTTAAATTTATTCTTGGATACACGCTTCCAGGCTCAAGAGGGGATTTGGTGCCAATGGGATGTTTAGGGAGAGAGAAAATTTCCTTCTTAAATGCTTAATTATAAGGGATATGTTAAAGAGACATGAATTGATCGTGTTTGGTTGACCAGATTGGTTGCAGTTTTTTTTTTATTTAAATTTCTTAAATTAAAAGATTTATTGAGGTGATTACAAGCACTTCAAAGAAAATATGTAATTGGATTTATGGAAATAATTGCAAAGATTTGCTTACTAATCGATTTTTTTTTTAAAACTTTTATGTTCAACGTTATTTTTTTTTCTTTGTCCGTGTCGAAGGATTCTTTTCAACTATTCTTTTTAAATAAATGTATTGGTATGCTTGATACTTATGTAAAGTAAGACTTTATTAATGTCCATGACTTTATTATGCTTGATACGTATGTAATACAATGGATACAATGCTTTAAATTATGATAAAAGTAAAAAGTTTTCATATCTGAAGATTATGAGCATCTCAAATATAATTTGCATGTACATATATATATATATATGTGGGGGTGCATTTATGTATGTATGTATCTATCTATATATCTAACTACATAGATATATATAGATAAATAGATAGATAGATGCGCGTTTGGTTCCTTTTTGATATACTGATTTCCTCATTCCAAATTCAGGTATTATATCAACCCTACTGACACATGGATCGTAATTTATTTATCAATAAACAATTCTTTCGTGAACTTCGTTGGTCCGCTTTTCTCCATTTCCCATTCTCCGTTAGCCAAAATAATTTTAATGATCTGCATTAACTGTCCCTTTAACTCTTTGCCTAGCAACTGCCCTTCAATTTTCGCGGGTTTCAAGACATGTTGCTACGACATTTCCTGGCTGTCTCGCTAACTGCGTTTCATTTCGTGAACTCTTTGTAAAATATAATGAATTAAATCATGTGAATATTAATTAGTTTGACGATCTTCCTTGGCGTTCGACTAAAATTTGGTGTGGCTTGTTACACACACACACGCACATGCATATATATATATGTGCAAGAAAAAATTGGTTTCATTTTTTTTTTCTTCAAGTTCTTTTACACTGAACAATACCATTGAATTAGAAACACGTCCATGGAAATTTTAAATGATTTTGGATTAACATTAACAGGAAAATAACAACTTACAGCTGTATCGACTGGTAGTAGACGATGACGGTTAAACAGAAGAAATTATTTCTTGAAAGATTTTTGATGTAAAAAGAGAGGAATTCTTGAAATATATTGACGAGGAAATGAGTTTGCTTTTCAAATATATACTCCAAATATTGAAGAAATCTCTGGTTCACATCCTGCTCGAGTTTCTCATAAACTCAATAATGAATAAACTTAAATGTTATGTTTAATTTTTTATCTCATTATGTTTTTCTGTAATATTTAGCTTGTTTATATAACATATTTTTCAAAAAGTTATATATAGTGCGCGTACAATTATTTATAAGATTTTAAATGCCCCCAGACTTCAAAAAATTTGGAATCGTTGCTTTATATTTACTGAAGAAATCTGAATATATGGCATTTAGAGATTGACGGTGATTTCTTGAATTCTTTTAAAAATTCAATTCTCTTTTTTTTTTTTTCGTATAAAATTAAACATTTTTATTTTTCTGTTTATTACAATCTGCTTTCCTGTATAATGATTCAACAGAAAGGATACTATTATCGGATGTCTTTTCAGAAATGATAAATCGTTTTTAAATTGGAGAAGGAGAAGCCCAGATTATCGGTTAAAATTATCTCCTATTTAAAGGTCACGCTTTGTTTGATGTTGACGTTCTTTTGAATGAAAATAAAGAAAATGATATATAAAATAATCATAAGTGAATAAGAATTATTTGACACTTTAATGACATATCACTATTTAACATAACAGTCATTTAAAACACTATTACATCAATATATTAACTTTGTATATGTATTCATTCATAAATCATTTTATAAGTTAGAATGCAAATGGGTATCGATAATGATCGATAGTTTATAAATTCTCTTGAAAATTGTGGAATCTCATTCTCACATAAATTAAGTAAGCATAGGAATAATTGTCGTTAATAACGAAACAATTATCGATGTTGATATGTTGGAGAATTATTTCTTAATATTAAAAAAAAAAATATATTCAATTTATTTATCTGAAAATAAACACTCAGTTTTTCCCAACAAAACATAATAATAGATGTATACTTTTTAATAAATGTACGGAAAATTTAATTTTAATATTTAATTATATTTAATTAAAATTGCTGGCATACATATAAGATTACATAATAAGAAAATTGCTGGCATACATATAAGGTATTATAAGATGATTGTTTCAAAATGGTGCAAAAAATGAAAAAAATATCTACTAGAGATTAACAGTGGTAGTTAGTTAAAAGGTGTTAGTTATAAAACTATTAGAGATTAGTATTCCAGTTGGTAGATTAGTTTTCATAGTAGTTCAGATTTTTGTTTGACACACACAAAAAAAAAAAAAAATCTTGTCAATAGTGGTACCATAAGAATGCCACATATGGTATCCCATTGTTTATTATTGGTACCTATTGTTTTGTGCATCATAGATACTAAAGAGGAAAATAATTACAAAATGAAACATTTATATCACGTGATTTACAGTTTCAAATGATCAATATGTCCACCACTATATTCCAATACGAAATATAGGCGCTCTATTTTGCCCAATGTAGTATGAAACACTTTATCGACAAGATGGCTGTTACCTTTTGATGTACTATAACGTCTTCAGAGCTTGTAAGAATTGGGGATTTTCTTTATAGATCTGTGATTTGAAATAACAACACAAAGAGAAAGCAGTGGTTATGAGTGAGATATGATGAACTTATAGTATTATAAGTTCTTTATAATATTATTATATCTGTTATAACATTGTTTATTTATTCTTATTATATCTGTTATAACATTGGTTTCGAAAGTTTCTTATTGTTAATCCATGCTTGGCAAGTGTTTACAATGGAGATCCATCGGGCATGAAAACTATCGTGTCTAGTTCACTGCATTCAAATAGATTAGAAATAACAATGGTAGTTAAAATATAATAATTAATATTAGTTAAAATAGTTAACAGTTAATATTTGAATCACTTTATGTCCGATAAATGTTCTTCTGAAAAATAGGTAGAAACTTCGTTAACAACATGCAAAATGGCCAATAAACGTAATGCCTTTTTTGAACCACGAAGGAATAATATTCATTGCGTAGGCTCGTCGCATTGCCATGTATATGCTAACAGTAATGTCTAACTAGAACAGATTCACTTTGATTTTAGAAGCATGCATGTGTCATAAAGATTCATCTGATATGCCTGAATTTTTTTGGAAGAATGTATTCATAGACACTTATCATGAATACATTCTTATGTGAAAAATAGACGGACACTACTTATGATATACTATGTGAAAAATGATATTACTAATGTGATAAAAAGTATTAGAATTTCGAAAATATTGTAACTGT
This sequence comes from Caerostris extrusa, assembly GCA_021605095.1. Taxonomy (NCBI): domain Eukaryota; kingdom Metazoa; phylum Arthropoda; class Arachnida; order Araneae; family Araneidae; genus Caerostris; species Caerostris extrusa. The sequence continues at coordinate 48,144 of BPLR01002289.1, forward strand.
GGATTAGTTTCGTTATTCTAATACTGTTATTACGTTAGAAACACCACTTTTCATATAGCATATCATGAATACTATAATTTTTTATTTTTTATTTTTTTATTTACTCGGTGAAAAGTGATTGAAATGTTATACTATTGTTGTTTTTTTAATAATATGTTACGATGCTTTTCTATGCAGACATTTTAAAATAAAATTCTTTATGGAGTGTGAAAATTTGATATTTTTTTTTTTGTTCTAATGCAGCTGGCAAACACTTAGACAGCTTGGTCTTGTATGCCTTAAGGCAAGCGCTGCACAGACGTTACTCCCTTAAAGATAAGGCACGGACGCGGAGTAACAATGCCCCCACAACGCTCTACGATCCTATTAGACCGGGACCTACGGTTTAAAGGGGATTCCGAACCACTACACACATCCATGGCACCGCCGGGACTCGAACCCGAAACCGGTGGTGTCGAGCGCCAGAGCGCTAGCCACTCGGCCATTCAGGCCCCTGAAAATTTGATATCATTTATTAATTTCGATTTCGAAAAGATATAAGAGCTTTTCTCATTCGAAAGAACGAATTATTCTGTTCATAACATTTGAAAAGTTTACATTTTGATTGTTTTGGTATGCTTATAGTCAGAATTTTAAAATAAAGGTTATCATAGTTTTTTTCTTAAGACATTTTATAATGATTTCATGTAGTTTATTTACCAAATTTCTGCGTTTCTGTCGAAAAATTAATTTTTATCATATACTATTGATGCAATAAAGTAATAATTGAATAAAAAGCTTGAAATATTCAACTTTAAATTATAAATAACAGATTCAGTACTCAAATCAGTTTAATCCTGGTAAATTGATTTCAGGTATTTGATTTCTTTGCTGATGTTTAACTCAGTCAATACAATACTTCAGAACATTTTAAATCAAAATAAGTAATTTTAACCAGTTCTGTAAAAGTTTAACTCAAAAATTTATACGCGAAAAAAAGTGAAACTGTTTCAGATAAAGTCAGAAAAATTCAATTTACTGTTTTTTGATATTTTTCTCAAATATATCTTTTCATAAAATAATTTTAAATTTAACGCCAATTTTAAATTTGTTTCCTATAAATGCATTAAATAAGACATATACATTTTTAAAATATCTATTTCAAATAAATATCACAAAAATTGTATTTCAGCTCAAGCTATAAAAAAAAAAAATTCGTGTCAAAACTAATTAGCAATATTTTTGAGTTATTCATTAAATAATTAAATTATTTCTAATATTTCCACGTTTAAAATCTTATTATCAGAAACTATTTACATTTTTTGCAACAATGGCGAAAAATAAAATACAGAAATGAATAGAGTGTAATTTATGAGTCACTTCTTTACAATTTATTGCAATCTTATTCTTCTGAGTTTATTTATTATAGGGTAATTAATTTCAAAGCTAATAATTTAAAAACAAATTAATAGAGTTTATCTCTTTTATTTAATTATGAAAATAGCATTACCGAAAAAGTAAATTGATTTGCGGGCTCCGTTCATTGTTAAAACCCATTTATCACGCTTATTTCTCAAATATAAATCTCTTCTTACGCTGTGCGTTTAAGAACAGACATGATTAATAAATTCTATTTGCATCCGCATTTTTTTCCCAAATTTTTCTTTGAGAAAAAAAAAAAAACTTCCATTTTTATGGAAATTTCCCTGAATTAAAAATCCCTAAGATGCCATTCAATGGAAAGAGGGGAAAATGTTGCAAATAAAATATATCCATGCCACCCAGAAAATGAATGGCTGAAAGACTGGAATAAGAATTCTTAAAATTGATGTTTTCAGACCATTTTTACTTTGTCTCTGATTTGATTAATCTATTAACTGTAGAAGACAAATTATCGTATCCAATTTTGCTTTTACAGCCCGTCCGAAAAGTTCCCAGACTGCTCCAGTTTTCCCGGAAACGGGAGAATGTCAAACAAAGTTTCTTATTAAGCCCTCTTTTTTTCCTCCTTTCTGTAAATTACGAGGATGGCGTAAATTGTGCATTGGAAGCCCGTGAAAGGTGATGTAAATCACTCGGAAAAAAGCGTAAAAGAATTTTTCCGAGTATCCTGATTTTATTTATTTAGTGAGATGTTAAACGAATAAAGAGTTTTATGTATTTTATCGTTATCTTATTTGTATTTACTTTGCCGTTTCTATTTGTTTAGTACTCTTGTTTTGAAATTTTACCAATTTTTGTTTTAAAATTTAAAAACGTTGCAATAATTCAAATGATGATAATCATTGTCTGTTGCTGTTTTATTTGTCTGATTTATTTGTGGACCAGACTTAACAAACGGAGTTTAGATTAAATTCAACTGCCGTCGACAGTCACTGCTTTCGAAACGAGAGACTCGTTAGCGATTGTGTAAAAGCGTCTTGCATCAGGCTTAAAATAAGTTTTCTAGTGATTTTTATTAATAATTTTAAATTTATTTTATTTTAAATAATTTATTTGACCAATATATCGGACATAAAGATGATTATCAAAATAATGGAAACGCCTTAGAATTATAAAGAATTTTTTTATATGTCATAGAATAGCCTTTGGCATGTAATATAGCTTGGATTCGCCTGGGAATAGAATTATACAAGTGTTGAATATTATTTAGAGGAATATTGAACTATTCTTCATGGAGATATTATGAAAGTTTTGGTACATCGCTCTAAAACAGACCATAACGGTTCGATGATACTGAGGTACGGGGACAGTACAGGCCAAGTTAGATGTTTCATTTCATCCTCGTGTTCATCAAGCTGTGATTGAAAGGTCCCGCTGCATGAACAGAAGCATTATCATTCTGAAAATTCCATCTCTTGCAGGAAACAAAGCTTGTGCCATAGAAAGAACCTAGTCAGATAAAACTTCTCTGTACTTCTCTTCATGATCCAACGTTTCAGGCTTTCCTTTGACCAGCAGAAAATCACGACATGATTGCCCATACCAAAAACACATCCACCTCTATGCTTGCCAAATGGAAGGAAACACTCGTGATCATTCAATTGTGTAGTTCACGGAAGTGTCCTGAAAGATGATTCGTCTGACTATATAGTTCGTGATTTATCAAACTGCCACTTATCAATCGATCAGTTTTTGTGGTTGTGGCACCAATGTAGACGAAGTTTGACATTAATGGATGTGACAAGTGACTTGGGAATAGCTACTCTGCCATAAATGTCTTGTTTATGAAGGTTCCTCTTAATTATAATTATTGACAGAGGAGAATCTAGATGCCGATTGAGCTCTGCAATCAGTTTGGCTGCTGTTGTTTTCTTTTAGACATTATAATCCGCTTCAATACTCGATAGGTCTCTTTCATTCAGCTTCTCCTTCCGTCTACCATTTTGCTTTGGCGAGTTTATCTTGCCTCGCTATGTTGCCATGACTTTAGATATCGTATCTGTAGAAAAACCTAAAAGGTGGGATGTTTCGGCCACAGTAGCTCCAACCAGTCGGGCTCCTATAATTTGGCCTCTTTGAAAATCTGTGAGGTTTCCCATTTCTCGCTTTTGACAAAAATCCAAAAAGCATATAACTTCACTAAAACTGCTATGATATAGATTTAAGCTAAGATAACATTTTAATGCTTAAGAAGCACGCTTTCTGAAATGTCACTTTTATTCAAAGGTGTTTCCTTTATTTTGATAACCACCTGTTCTGTATGAAATAATTTATTCATGCAAAATTTATGTTAGTTCAATTTAGGAACATATATATAATTTTTATTTTAAGAATTTCTTAATAAAATCATTATAAACAAAATATGATTGATTGATATTTACTTACTAAAATATAATAAAAATAAATATAGTAATGATCCACTTAAGTACTATTAGCCTATACTTCTGCATGATATATTATGTTTTAATTATTTTTCATGGATTACAATAAAACTATGGCGATTTCATGGATTCAGGTGAAATAATAATTTCTCTCACTTATTCACATCATTGATTTCAATTATTTTTCCAAATTTAACATGTGCCATTCATATATAATTTGATAAAATTTATTTTTTCAGTGTTGTGCATAGAATTACTTTAATGACTGCGCGGTATTTTCCTCGAAATGAAAATTATTTTTATTTATATATAATTTTATATTTTGTACCATATCATTTATTACGTTTTTATCCATTGTATTTTTATAAATAACATTTATATGATAAATAAGCTGGATATTTAAAAAAAAATCTTAATTAAATGTTGAAATAATATATACGAGCATTCAAATTAGTTTACACTAGTTACTTAGAAAAATAGGAAAATTTGCTATAATAGAAATAAACATTTCACATAATATATAAAAAGTAATTCTGACTTAGAAAGTCTGATTCAAATTAAAGGAACTGCAGTCGCTTAAATTAATTTTAAGAATACTTGAAAACAGGATGTAAAACCATCTGTAGTTTCTGCAACAAAAAAAAAAAAAAAGTATTAGTTATGTTTTACATATGAGTACAGTATGCAATTATGTTCTACATCATTTATCTGAAAATTATTTATAACCAGCCATTGAGGGTATAGAAGAACTCCAGCTTCAATTCGATAATGCAAGATGGTTAAGTGCCACTGCTTCTGTAATTCATAGATCGTGAAATGCACTTATAAGAACAGAATTAGCTTTTAAAAGGTACAGCCGAGAAAGATATAGAGCTATAAGTGTCGCAGATGACCAGTGCTTCAACTAATTGCATGCGAGCTACATCAACCTATTTGATGTTTTCTCTTGTAATAGACATTGGTAATTTGATATCCATATCAACGAAGAAGGGTGGATGTCCATAACATTCTCGGATTGTGTATCCATGCAACAGAAATGAAAGGCCTCGATTGGGTGAGTACACATTTTAGTTGGAATGTAAATTAATGGATGTTTGTAATCTTTACTAATGGGTCCAAAGTGGAAAGAGATTCAAGACGTTTTTTTTTTTTTTTTTTTGATGGAAGCAACTGTTCGCCTGGAAGACGGCGTATCCTGACACGGCCATCGGCGTGATGAATGACAAACCGTGATTCATTTGACCAGGCAACTCTCTCCCCACTAATCCATGGACCAGTCACGATGTTCCCGGGCCCAGCGCAGGCGCAGTTGACGATGACGCTTGGTCAGCAAAGACACACGAGTGGAACATTTGCTGCGTAGCCCCATATCCAACAGTGTACGTTGAACAGTGTGCTTCGATACTATTCTACTTGGCCCTGCATTGTATTGGGCTGTCAGCTGAGCCACTGTCTGGCTCCGGTTTTGCTTCACCATGCGAGACAGTCTCCGACGACCTCTTCCTTTGATAGCGTGTGGACGTCCAACACCATGTCGTCTACTGGTGGTTTCACCGTCATTCATCCACTTTGCATAGTACTAATAACTGCAGATCGCGAACAACCCACGAGTCGTGCAGTTTCGAAATACTTTTTCCGAGCCTTTTGAGCCATTACAATCTGCCCTCTATCAAAGTCGCTTAGATCCGCAGCCTTTCCCATCACACAGAAGTAAGTGAAAGAATGATTCTTCAGACTCTCCAGCAGCAGTTAAATACCACTTCCACCTTATCACGTGGCTTCCACATCATCCAGGCGAGTTCATTTCAAAAATAAAGGGGTGGTCATGATGTTTTGGCTCTTGAGTGTATCTTTGAATCTTCTTTAACGACAGCGTTACAATTCAGGTACATAGAAATGACCTTATTGAACAAATCGTTTGTCATTACGTGTGTGTACTGAAGATGATGTCGTGTGTACTACCAACTGTCCATATGACGATAATGTTCCATTTTACAGAGTTGGATTGATGAAAAGTACTTTCCGGAGGATACTATTGTGAGTTTGTATTGAATAACGGGTTTTCCAGACTTGGAACGGCAAGAATGTTCTAGAAAGACGTATTTCTTTACTATACCGGCCTTCTTGTAAACCTTCAAGGTCTTGGAACTGCTTTAATACGTACATTTGTGAAGCACTGTTTAATTAATGTTTGTCAACCACAACATATCTGATTTTCCTTAATATTTTGTAAACAGTATATATATATATATATATATATATATATATATATATATATACTTTTGAATAAAAAATATTGCGAAGTCCAACTCGCTGCAATCAAAAATTGAGATAATAGTCCAATGAATGGTGATGCTATATCTTTGTTCTTTCAGCCTTTTTTGTAATAGGATATATATTTAATGAATAAAAATTTATATCTTTAAACATTTCTGAACTTTTCAATTATATAATGTAAGAAATGAATTTATGAAGATATGACATCAAAATAATGTTAATTGTTATTGATATTGTATAATAAAAGGTTACCCTAATTCTATATATATAAAGATACAAAGTGCTCAAGTAGAAGTCATTGATGGTTTTGCTGCTATGATATTACTTTGTTTATAGATGAAATATCTAATCGATACATTTCTTTTAAAGTAGATACAATATGTAAAAAAAAAGAAATTTTTGAACATATTGTTAGCAAACCAAAAATTACTTGGATGTATTTCCTCGTGAAGTTTTCTAAAATTAATTTTTTCAACAAAAACATTTTATAAATATAATGGAATCAAAATTATTACATCAAAAAACAATTTCATTTATTTAATAAACCATCATTCTATTTAATAACTTTCCCTGACATGTATAAGAGATTTAAAGTATTTCTTTACATGTATTTGGCCTATGCAAACCTATGATGACTCTTTAACAAATACATTAAAAATGATAATTATCTTGTGTAATAATACTTCGATGAGTCAATATTGTTCCAGTCTTTCAACATAGTTTTCAGATATAATAGGCTTAAGTAATTATATACACTCAACAGCCAAAACATTATGACCATCTGTCAATAACGAGTTGGCCCACCTTGGCGCGCAACACAGCTTCAACCCGCCTTAGCATGGATTAATACCCTCCTTAATGCCAGTTAAATACCACTTCCACCTGATCACGTGCCTTCCACGTCATCCAGGCGAGTTCATTGCAAAATGTAGGGGGTCATAATGTTTTGGCTTTTGAGTGTATACCATATTGTAAAATCCAAGTTTTTACACGGTACTTTCGCTTTAGATTTATGATAATCATATTTGTCAAAGTAGTGATTAGAGTGAAGTATTCGTTAAAGTATATTAAAATATAAAGTATATTGTAAAGTATAAAATACATGTATATATAGTATTTAAAGTGTATTATATTAAGTATATTGTGACAGCGTAAAAGGATTGAAACACAAAAGATATTTATTATTTTATGGATAAAAGTAAAAGAACGAAAAGTATTTCGTACTTTTCCATAAGTTCCATATTATTCCTGTTTTCCCTGAAAGTTATATATTATCCATTATAGTTTTTGGCAGGTGCTTATATTATGATTATGTGTTTTGCCAACGAAGTTAACTTTTATATTAGCAGACTATTTTTTATAATTCATATTAAGATGTTACATATGATGCATAAATTATGTGGTTGAAACTAATTGTTAATATATTTCACTACATTTACGATTTATTAATTAATTTGAATCAATAGATTTTTCAGTAATATATATTTATCTAATAATTTTGAAAATATTTTCTAAACTTAGTTTTGTTTCTTTTACCCGTACTTAATTTAAATTATTTTGTGTTCGCAAAAGCATTATAACGGATTTTGGTAAAAAATTCAACCTTCCTGGGTGTGTGTATCACTATTAAGATGTGAGTGGTAAAATGAAATTACAAAAATTATTTTACATTAAATATGTAAAAGATTTGTAATTTTATTTCCATATACTGCACATGAATTCACCTAGTACTTATATTACACATTTTTATACCATGTAACAGGAATAAAAATTGTTATTAGATCTAGCCTATTGAGTTAGTGCAGGATTCCTTTCCGGAAAGTGAGAAAGACGTATATGTCTTAATTTGAATCAATAGATTTTTCAGTAATATATATTTATCTAATAATTTTGAAAATATTTTGTAAACTTAGTTTTATTTCTTTTACTTAATTTAAATTATTTTATATTTGCAAAAGCACTATATAACGGATTTTCGGTTAAAATTCAACCTTCCTGGTGTGTATCACTATTAAGATGTGAGTGGTAAAATGAAATTACAAAAATATATTTTACATTAAATATGTAAAAAACTTGTAATTTTATTTATATATTTATGTATTTATTATATGTGGGGCATGAATGGAAGAGTGGCTAGCGCTCTGGCCTTCCGTACCACAGGTTTCGATGCGAGTCCCGGCGTTGCCATGGATGTTTGTAGTGGTTCGAATCCCCCTTTAAACCATAGGTCCCGGTCTAAATATGATCGTAGAGCGTTGCGGGGGCATTGTTATTCCGCGTCCGTGGCTTATCTTCAAGTTACACGCGCCCCTTGAGTAATGAAAAGTGAGTAACGTCTGTGTAGCGCTTGCCTTAAGGCATCCAAGACCAAGCTGCCTAAGTGTTTTGCCAGCTGCATTAGAAAGAAAAAAAAATATTATATGTATATATGAATTCACCTAGGGATTAGTATTATGCAATGTGAATGAATGTATTATGAATTTATTATTTATTTTATGTATATGTGTATTATGTATGTATATGTATATATGTATGTATCTATTTATTTTATGTATATATGAATTCACCTAGCACTTTGATTAGACATTTTTATACCATGTAACAGGAATAAAATTGTTATTAGATCTAGCCTATCGAGTTAGTGCAGGATCCATTTCCGAAAGTGAGAAAGACGTATATGTCTTCCAAAAGTGGAACTTCGTTAGCCGAGGTGTCATCTCTTGAAACTTGTTATCCATTGTTTTCCCCGGACCAATAACTGTGACACCTCTGGTCCTTTGCGGATATATTTGACAGAAAACATTATTGTTGCTGTCAACAGGAATTTCCTTTTAGCCCTAAATGAAGATCTGGGAGAAAAGGATTCTGATTGAGGGCGAGTGAAGGACGTGTCGTGATTGAGGAGAGAGGGGATAGACAATAAATCGTTCGAGGATTTGATTAAGAGTGGGAGAGAAAGGCTTTCAATATTTCAGTTCAATATACAGTTAAGGTCACTTTTTTTGGTTTAAGTTTCCAGATGATGATGTCAATAAATTTTGAAAATTTAATTTTGAGTGATGTTTGTTTATTTTATAATCATTTAAATAAAAGAAGTATTGATTGTTGTTTTAAAGTGCAGATGCTTAAATCAATGTAGAATAAGACATATATAAGATATATATTGTCTAAAGTTAAACTATTATTTTACTAAAGCTATACTATCTAAAGTTTTTCAAATTGCATTTTATATGATCTAGATTAGAAAAAGGCGAACTTTTGTCATTGTCAAAACAAAAAAATCGCTTTAATTTCAGCCTTATACCAATACTGATTTTCATTTTTATTTTGAAGCACTTAAATGTTATCACGTGATCACTTATTTTGTGAGCACATCATCCTTATTATAAAAGTGCTATATTAGATATCAAATATCTAACAGTTGGTATATTATTAATGTTGGTATGCTCTATTAATCTTATGTTATGTTGGTGTACTACATACCAAGCATTATATAAGATTATCAAGCGCCATTGTCTGATAAAGAAAGTAACTGTCCACGAATTAAAAAAAATTATTTTTACTCTTTTTTAAAATTAAACATACTTTAATTATGTTTATATTTTAATCTATTGAACATTTAATCATTTATAATGCTTGCAATATTTTATTAAAACAGCACAATAATTGTTTCAGAATTTTAGTGAATGTAAATAAAGTGGCTTTGAAAAACGTAATACAAAAACGCTATAATCGAAAAAGTTTAGATACAGTTCATTACCTGAGAGAAAGATCAAAGGATTTCAAGATTTCTTAAAATAGTCTGGTACTTTTTTGTGATTGAATTATACAGATTAAATAAATCACTGTCATATTTTGTGAGGATGCTACTGCTGGTGCATTTCTATTTCATTATCGATATCCATGTTTGTGCTCCATTTGAAACATTTCTATAAGTTCAACTGTATGCAATGTGGACATCAAGGAAGCCAGAATTGACCACTTAATTCAAATCAAGAGTTCATTGGGAAATTTCTTGTTCAAATCTTTAAGCATATAACCAAAACATATCATAAAAATACGCCTAATATAATAAGATCTGGATTTAGAGAAGGCCAGAATTTTTAATCTTTTGTATAACAATAAATTTATAATATAATGCTTCAAATGTATATAGAACAAAACGAAGAAAAGTCCTATAATAAGTAAGAAAAATCATCAAATTTCAAATGAATACACAATATAAAGCAAGGTAAAATAAGGGTTTGCATTATTTCCTTCCAAAACAAAAGGTAACAGGATTGTTGAGAATCCTATTACCAATTATTCACTTTTTAATAATTCCCGATTATGACACTTAATTGTTATAAACTACTGCAAAAATTATAACGATATTATTATTTGTTATTTTCATTGATAATTCTAATTTCAAAAGATAAATTTGATAATATAGTTATGCAAGTTTGATAGATACATTTTTTTTTTTTTAAATTATTTTGTCGTGTTAAATTAGAGATAAATAAATAAAGTTGCTAATTTAATTATTGAATCGATATTTTAAAAAAAATAAGTAATTCACCAAATTGTTCACAAATCTTTTCAAATAATATATGCAAAATATTTCATGACTATAAAAATTAAACTAAGTATAGCATATTTTTCAATTTAAAATGTTTCATTTAATAATGTGTCAATAAAAACTCTTTTATTATATGGATATCAAAAACTTTAATATATTTTGTTTTCTACTATTTTATACTCTTTAGAAATAATGTATTAGGATCGATATTTTTTTCTAAGGTTTTTATTTTTATTTGTTTTTCTTGTTTCTCTTTATATTAAAATATTCAACCTTTTCTCTGAAAATCCTTTTGTTCTATTATGGTATCAGTCTTGATTGCAGACACTAGCTGCTTTAAATAATTCTAATTATGATGCAAATTAAAGTATGACCGCAATTTACTTTTTACTTTTTTATTAAGTGTAAAAAACAATAGCGTCACTAGTTAAGATGTTAAGTAAAAAGGTTTTTATAATTAATTCCTAACAATATAAATTATAATTAATTCTGCAATAAAGATAACGGCATTATATATTACTAATTAGAAAACATTTTCATTTATTTTGAAGCTTCTTTGACAGTAACCATTAATGATATAATTTTGTTCAAAAATTTGCCTCAGTGTTATCATAAAAGAAACACATTGATTAAAATGCACACACACATACAAAATTGATTTGAAAAAAGTAACAAATTTTTATGCTTTTCCTATTCAAAGCAAAGGTTTCGAAAGGAAATTTTCTTCTATTTGTTTTTAATGTTCATACATACAATGTCTACAAATTTCGTTTTTAATAATATTTAGTTTGGTAACATACAAACTATTTCACAGATATTTTTTAATGTTTATTCATTTGATAGCATTTTTAAATATTTTTTTTTTTTAGTTAAATCTTAGCTAACCATAATTTCTTAGCTTTAAACTCCGATAAATGTTGTGAAATTATATTCGTTTAATTTATATATACTTATCAGTTGAACAATGATGCCTTAACATGCCTAATAATCAACAAATTCATATAAAATTTTAAGATTGTTGTTGGTATGGTGATCCAAAGTTTAATAAAATTTAAAAATCTTATTTCTCTGTTTTATTCTAGCCAATTTTTCAATACATTATTCGATTTAAAAATATCTTTTAAAAGCAAGATCTAAATTTAGCAAATATTATAAATAACTATTTGAAACATGCAAAACACGCAGTTGCTTAACATTAACTATTAGTTTTAAATTTTTCCTTAATCCTATGTCGTTTCTTACTCAATGCAATATTCAATATATTTTTTTTAAACAATAGCAGTTCTAAAATGATTTATGAAAACATAACTGTAACACAAACTACTTATATAAGAACATTTGAAGACACATTATCGAATTTTTATCTTGCTTATTTTATCAAATGTCACTACAATTTAATTAATAGAAGTCGAACTTCATTATATTGTGTTAAATCGATGTTTCGCTTTTTATTTATTATTTATTTTTTTTTTGTTGCTCAAACCGTATGAAAACGATAATAGGGGGATGCATTGTTACTCCGCGTCCGCGGCTTATCTTCAAGTTACACGCGCCCCCTGCGTAATGCAAAGTCAGTAACGTCTGTGCAGCAGCCTTAAGGCATCCAAGACCAAGCTGTCTAAGTGTTTGCCAGCTGCATTAGAAAGAAAAAAATATTTCAAAACGTTTTAGCTGCAATTCGAACAACCACATAACGTAAATCACATTTATGTCCTCTATTTTCTTACTAACCATTATACAAAATTTTGAAAACTTCTTTTGTGCTAAGTCGTTTTTCATATCCGCTTACGTTCGACTATTTTTGCAAGATGTAATAGCATTTACAAGGGCTAAAGAGAACTCTAAGTCGAATATGGGCAATTCGACTTAGAGTTCTCTTTTAGCCCATTTATTTAGCAGGTTGTTCGATTTGCGTACAAAACAACGAGGATTGTATTTCAATTCAAATTTAATTCTAAACCAATAAGTAACTCCGTTCAAAGCTCAAGCTTCAATGGGCAATTCGATACTACAACCGCCCATTAAAGGCACTGCTTCCATAAATTAGAGACTCAATAATAATTACGCGAGCATGCACGTTGATATTCTTTATTTAGTTCTTTTTCCTATTATATGACGAGAAATTGCTGGCATCTAACTGAAATTTCTCACGAAAAATAATAGCTTTCTTTTTGTTATCCAGAATTTGCTATTGATATATTTTGAAGAACACATTATCATTATTAAAAAAAAAAAAAGATTCAAAACCAATGAAAATTTTTTAAGTTAAATTAATTTTAGATCGTTCTTTTTTTTCCCGTGTTTGCTTTTCTTCTAAAGTTACAATCGATTGTTTTTATTCAGATATCCAACCAACAAATTATGTACGTGGCACTACCCTTCATTTCGGACCAAGGCCGTCTGCTTATTGGCAGATTCCGAAACGGAAGATGTTTTCTTTTTAACTTGTAAAAGGTTGGCAACCTTGCTCCCAAAAATTATATTAGACAGGTACCTACGGTTTAAAATGGATTCTGAACCATTACACACACCCATGACACCACCGGGACTCGAAAACCAAAGCCTCTGAGCTCTAGTCACGCACCTATTCTGTCTAAAAGACGTAAATTTATTTTTTTAATCTTTAACTGCATTTCTTATAATTAGCTTAAATAACTATTCGTCAGATTTGATAAAAAAAAAACCCTTTTCTTCAATTTTAAATTCTACTTCAAAACCAATAGTCAAAATAATTTCAAACACAATTTATTTGATCATTATGGGTTTTTTCAAGTAATTATGCCCTATAATGTATGTATACAAATAATAACTGGTACTCAAACAATCAGTTTACAATTACCCGCCAAATAATTTTTTAATCATTTCTTTTCTTTTCCAATTTTTTAAATTCTTCCCAGGAAGTCATATATAAAAACTAGAAAACAATTATTTGATTTCAAACAATTCTTTTCATCCATTTTTTATTCAGTACATTCCTTTTTTCAAACAGTTACAACAATAAAAACCATTTCAAAATCTTTAACTACAATTCAAACAACCCTCATACAATAAGTATTCCTCGAAAATCCACTATTAATCTCCCTTCTTGTCCACCCTTTTCAAATTTTACCTCCAAACCAATAAACAAAACCAGGAAAAAAATCCCCTTTCTTCTTTCTTCTTCAGATTCCTTACTGAAATCTTAACGTTCGATTAATATTCAGCTGCTGTCATTGTTACACAATATAAAGAAACATGTAGTAGTTCTTGAGGACTTGAGGGTGGAAATTTTGTTTGCTTGCCTTCATTTATTGTTGGAACTGGAAAATCCCTTTAAGAGGCGTATGTAATATGTATGAAGACAGCATGAATTTTTCATGGCTTGTCAAAACTTTTACGTTTCCTGCTCAGAGCGTAATAAGTGGAAAGGTACAATTCGTTGAACAATATTCGTAAACTATTGAGGACACGCGATCATATTTTTCCGCATGTCAATTTTGATTTTGTATGATAAGGTCTTGCAAAATAGTATTTATCATAAATGGTACTTTGTGCTTTATAAGTTGTACCTCGCATTTCTTGTACGACACTTATCAAATCTCTGTAAAATGTTAGTCCCAAAATAGAATTTTATGATAGTGGAGGGCAGACCGGAAATCGGAGAAAGTTTTAGAAAAGAAATGAATATTATTTTATCTTTTGCGAAAGAAAATTAATTATATAAGAATTTACGTAGTTCATCGAAGACTAGTAGTTGCTTTATCGAAGAGAATAATGTTCCTGTCTCACGATTGTTTATGATTATAATGCTATATGTCCTAAAATAGAATTTTTTATGAGAGCAATCCTGAAAAAGGAGGAAAGAATTTAGTAAGGAAAACACTAGCATTTTATCTTTTGCGAAAAAGAAAATTGTTTTACAATAATTATATGTAACAATAATGCACAATAGACTTACACAAAACGATTATTTACATATGTCTATTAATATATTGCTGTATGCAGTTAATCAAAGGATGAGTTGAAAAGTAGTTGCTTATTTATTTGATCATTGTGGGGTTTTTCTTCATGTAATTACGCCACAAAATAAATTTTTCTACACAAATAATAACTGGTACTCACACAATCAGTTTACGATAAATATCCCCCAAATTTGTGTTATTCATTTATATTCCTTTTTCATTTTTAAAAAATTCTTCCCAGTAAGTCTACATAAAAATAGAAAAGAATTATTTGATTTCAAACCATTTTTATTCATTACATTCCTTTTCCAAATAGTTACATCAATAAAATCATTTCAAAATTTAACTACAATTCAAACAACCCTCATACAATAAGTATTCCACGAAATCCACTATTAATCTCTTCTCTTGTCCCCCCCTTTTTTCAAATTTTACCTCCAAACGAATAAACAAAACCAGGAAGAAAATCCCTTTCTTCTTTCTTCTTCAGATTTTTACTTCAGAAATCTTAACGTTCGATTAATATTCAGCTGCTGTCATTGTTACACAATATAAAGAAACATGGAGTGGTTCTCGGAGGACTTGGAGGGTGGAAATTTTTGTTTGCTTGCCTTCATTGTGTTGGATCTGGAAAATCCCTTTTAAGAGGCGTATGTAATATGTATGAAGACAGCATGAATTTTCATGTCTTGTCAAAACTTTTACGTTTCCCTGTTCAGAGCGTAATAAGTGGAAAGGTACAATTCGTTGAACAATATTCGTAAACTATTGAGGACACGCGATCATATTTTTCCGCTTGTCAATTTTGATTTTGTATGATAAGGTCTTGTAAATAGTATTTATCATAAATGGTACTTTTGTGCTTTATAAGTTGTACTCGCATTTGTGCATCGGCTATCCACTTACAGTAATCTTTGTAAAAACTTTTGTCCTGAAATAGAATTTTATGATGGCGAAGGGCAGCGGAAAGTTTTTTGTGAAAAGAAGAGAATAGAGTTTTATCGTTTGCGGAAGAACATTGTTTTACAATAATTGTATGCAATAATAATGTACAACAGACTTAAGCATATCGATTGTTCACATAAGTTTATTAATAAAATGATTTACGTAGTTCATCGAAGACTAGTAGTTGAATAGTAATTGCTTTATTGATGAGAATAAAGTTTCAGTCTCACATTTGTTTATTAATATATTGCTATATGTCATGAAATAGAATTTTATGATAGTGGAGGGCAGTCAAGAAAAAGAGGAGAGTTGAAAAGAAGTTAAAGAAATGAGTAGAATTTTAACTGCGAAAGAAAATTGTTTTGCAATGATTGTATGCAACAATAATGCACAATAGACTTAAACATAACGATTATTCACATATGTTTATTAATATAATGATGTATGTAGTTCATCAAAGGATTAGTTGAAAAGTAGTTGCTTTAATGAAGAGAATAAAAGTTTCAATCTCATCCATGATACGAGCGCCATGGCACGATCGCCAGAGCATTAGTCACTCTACCACCAGGTCCGTAATCTATCTACAAAAATAAATTTAGTGATGTAAACTTTAATGGCATTTTTCATAATTAGCTTATATAACTATTTGTGAAACTTGATAAAAAAAAGTTTTTTATTTTAAATTTTAAATTTACTTCCAAACCAATAGTCAAAATCGGAAAAATAATTATTAGAATTTAAATCTTCGTTCTATTATTATTATTTTTTTATTTCAACGACAATTTAGTTAATCATTATGGGGTTTTTTCAAGTAATTACAACAAAAATATATTTACACAAATAATAACTGGTATTCAAACAATCAGTTTACAATAAGTATTCCACCCAAATTCTTTTTTTATTCATTTCTATTCTTTTCCATTTAAAAAAAATTATTCCCAGTAAGTCATACATAAATAGAAAATAATCATTTTATTTCAAACCATTATTCCATTTTTATTCATTACATTCCTTTTTTTCCAAATAGTTACATCAATAAAACCATTTCGAAATCTTTAACTACAATTCAAACAACCCTCATACAATAAGTATTCCAAAAATCCATTTTTTTATTAATCTCCCTTCTTGTCCACCCTTTCAAATTTTACCTCCAAACCAATAAACAAAAAGGAAAAAAATCCCCTTCTTCTTTTTCTTCAGATTCCTTACTTCAGAAATCTTAACGTCGATTAATATTCAGCTGCTGTCATTGTTACACAATATAAAGAAACATGTAGTAGTTCTCGGAGGACTTGGAGGGTGGAAATTTTGTTTGCTTGCCTTCATTTATTGTTGGAACTGGAAAATCCTTTAAGAGGCGTATGTAATATGTATGAAGACAGCATGAATTTTTCATGGCTTGTCAAAAATTTACGTTTCCCTGCTCAGAGCGTAATGGAAAGTGGAAAGGTACAATTCGTTGAACAATATTCGTAAACTATTGAGGACACGCGATCATATTTTTCCGCATGTCAATTTTGCTTTTGTATGATAAGGTCTTGCAAATAGTATTTATCATAAATGGTACTTTGTGCTTTATAAGTTGTACCTCGCATTTCTTGTACGACACTTACACTAATCTCTGTAAAATGTTAGTCCCAAAATAGAATTTTATGATAGTGGAGGGCAGACCGGAAATCGGAGAAAGTTTTTAGAAAAAAGAAATGAAATTATTTATCGAAAGAAAAATGTTTTATAATAATTGTATGCAGCAGTATACTCTTAAAACATAATGATTATTCATATATGTTTATTAATACATTGGTTTTTATGTTGTTCATCAAAGGTTAGTAGTTGCTTTAATGAGGAAAAATAAAGTTTCAGTCTCGCATTTGTTTATTAATATAAGGATTTACGTAGTTAATCGAAGACTAAAGAGCGCCATATCGAAGAGAATAATGTCTTGTCTCACGATTGTTTATGATTATAATGCTATATGTTCTAAAAAATAGAATTTTATGATAGTGACGGGCAGTCTGGAAAAAATGCGGGAAGTTTTTCGTTGATAATTGAATAGAATTTTATCGTTTGCAAAAGACAATTGTTTTACAATAATTGTATGCAACAATAATGTTCAATAGACTTACTACGATTTATTCACATATGTTTATTACTATAAGGATGTACGTAGTTCATCGAATGCTAGTTGTTGAATAGTAGTTGCTTTAATGAAGAGAATATAGTTTCAATCTCACATGTGGTTATTGATATTGATGCTTTATGCCAGGTCATATCGAAGGGAAAGTAATTAAAAACATAGTTGCTTTAAAAATAACAAAGTTTCAGTCTTTTTGTGTTATCTTTATTATGGTATTTTTTCAATATGGGGTTCGTGGTAATTTACGGAACCATGAAGCAGTTTAGGGAAGACCAAGAATGGGTGACATATTTGTATATTTGAACTATTTGCGATTGTTACAAGTGTGGTGTGTTTAAAACCAAAATTATGCTAAGATGATAATTTGCAATTTAAAAAAAAATTAGTTTTCTTTTCGTTTATTCATATTTTTTGTACTATCTAAAAACAAGTGTAGTAATGGTACTAAATGAGACATGAGAGTTGCACTAACAAAAACATCTCAGAGCATTTTCAGAAAAAAAAGAAAACACCTTCATAAAATAAAACTTTAATTTAAATTTCATGACTAAGATTTGTCATTATATGAAAATATGATTATTTGTCAAAAATATTTCATTAGTAGTAGCTAATATATTAATGTTAGTTAACTTAAGTTTTAAAATTTTAAAAGGGTCCACGATCCATCAAAACCTTTTAAAAGATCGACAATCAATTCTAAATATTTTTGTGAAGCTCTACTTTATTGCTTTTAAATGTACAGTAAACATTTGCTCCATCACTTGATAAATATATCGTATTGTTTTCCATGGTTCTTTACACATTTGACTTAAATTTTATCTAAGTCCTTCTCAGACTTCGAAGATAGTTTTCTTACCACTCTTATGTAGTGTTTTATGCACTCAAGACTACATAATGTTGAACCTAGGACGTTAAATCCGGTAAAAAACAAAATAATAAGTACTAGACAAAAAACAAACTAATATTGCGAGTAAAGATCTCAGATTTTAGGTTGAAATGTTGTATACACGCACACAGACACGCACTCTTGAAAGTTTATTTATAGGAAATTCTATTAATAGTTTACTATCTATTCAGTTGTCAACAATTCACAATATAGAAACTTGCATTGGAAATAAGCGTTTTAGTAGTAGTTTGTACTCGAGAATTCTCTAAATTTAATCATTAGATGGAACACCATAAATATTTACAAATGTCTGCTTTCATCTGCTATTTGTATGTGAATTACAAAATTGCATAAATGACATCAATCACAGGAAAATATCGACAGTCATTCTTCACAATTGAAAAAAGAAATTTTGTCACAGATTATGTTAGCAAATATTTATATAGTAAATAAATGAATAACTCAAACTTGCGAAAATTATGTCTTAATATTTGATGTCCGTATCAAATTTTAATGTATTGTAATAGAATGATAATAAACTTTTGCAATGCTGCCGCTATTTGTCCACAGCATCAATTACAAAACATAAAAATAATGGAATTTTCAATCCTTCATTCATGTAAGTTCAGCGAAATATGCGACATAATTTACACGAGTTATAAAGTTAATTATTTTCTGTAATTAATAACTTTTTTTCAAACCATCGTTTGTTTGTCTTAATGGATGATTTGGGGTACTTGCAATTTTAAATTATTTGTACTTGCAAAATTTAAATATTAAATTCACAAGAAAACCTCATTTCAAATTAAATTTAAAATGTACAATAAAATACAATGTTATTAATTTATATGAATATTTTTTTTTTTTTTAATATGAAAATGTGAGATTTAATTTGGTGCTTCGTGTGTATAATACTTTTTTAAAGTTGGGTGAGGCAAAACTTGATATTCAGTTTATTTGATACATGTTAAATTCCTTATAAGCAAAAATCCTCAGACGTGATATGGTAATAATAATGTAAGAATTAAAATTTATAAAATTTTAAACTTCTAAACTCCCTAATATACTTTTCTTTTAAGTATTCAAATGCAATATGAAATATAAATTATTTTGTTTATATTTTTCCTCTTTTTATATTGTGTTTATTCAAATTAATATATGTGTACATTTGAATTATTTCTAAAATTACTATTAATTTTCTGTTTTCAAAAAATTTAACAAAATAAAAATTCATAGACGTTATTTTAATGCTGCACATTTCTTATTGACTTGAAAGGAAGTCGTTGTTATTATGTTGTTTATCAATTCTACATGGTTGCCCTAATATTATAATCAAGTGATTTATCTAAATTATGCATTCCATGTTTAATTGTTATTGTATTATTAAGTATTTAAATAAGTCTTATTGATTTAAATCGAATAAAACACATTTTCGATGTTGACGAGAAAATCATTCATATCAATGTAAGAATGCACAACTTTTTGATAAACCCAAATCATTCCATAAATTAATTGAAGCAGCTCAGTGGTTAGAAATTAATGGAAAATAAAATGGAAGAAACTTTTATTATAATAAAAATAAAAAAAAAACACAAATTAGGGCAAACATTTAGAATTGATACACAACATAAAAGAAGTGAATAAGAAATATACAGTATTAAAAATAACGTCTATCAATTTTTGTTTGATACATATTAGTAGTCCGTAAAAATCAGTAATTAGACAGTAGTTAAAAGAAAACCTACTTCTGTAGTAGCAGAAAATTTACGTAGTGACTAGAAAGTTGTTAAAAAAAAATTTATTTCTGAAAGTATGAACGTGTCTAAATGGTTTTAAACGCACGGAATTTTCATTTCAAAATATTTTTGTGTTATAAATTAATCTCCAAATGAATTACTACATACGTAAATTATCTAAACTTCCAGATATATCTTTCATAATCCACTCTTGTAGAGAATAAAGTACGAATTTATGACATCACAAAAACGTACGTGTATTACGAATTATGCCAGGCATAATTTGGCCCAAATAAAACGTTGGCAATAAGCCATTAAGCAAAAATAAGATGATTACGTGCAAACATTTGTAATGAAAATGGACTCTGGCTTTTTTGAAAATAAAATTTGGGAAAACCTATAATTTTTAAGCTTGATATATAAATAAATACATATATATTTTAATGCATGTATATATAATATTCTTACTCAATATAACTTATATTAAATCTTTCATAACATATTTAAATAACTTAGATAAAAAACCTAATGTTTATCCTTAATTGTAAGAAACAAAAAATAAAAAAATTAATAAGAAGAAACACAAAAATAATTTTTAAAATATAAATATTAAAATAGTTAGCTATTAATTATGAGAATTTTGTGTAATATCTATGGGAATTTTTTTTTTTTTAGTTTTGTATCAGCTGAAATATTCATTTGTTAACTTTATTTCAAAATGTTATGCTACACCACTAAAAATAAAAATCAAACAATATACGATTAACGGTGGACAATTAATTAATTATTAAGGGGCAAAAAATAATTTTATTTCTGCCATCATCTTTAATAATTAAATTTCTAATCAAAAATATAACAAATTAAGTGAAAAATTCTAAAGAAAAATTTAGTGAATCGTCACATTATTTAGGTTTTTATATTAGCATTAAAAATAATTTTAATCCTCATTATTATAAATTCAGTAATATATTTTAAAATTACAAATGCAAAAGGTTTTTAAAGTTTTTATTACTATATTTCATAAACATTTAAAAATAATAATTGAAATAAAATGTTTCTTTTAACTTATCTTTACAAACTAATACAACTTTCCTAATTAAAATAAGAATAATAAAAAATCATTAAAACTTAATTATAATTATTTTTATGCTTCTACTTTCTTACAAACATCATTAAAAATATTAAAAATCTAAAATTTGGTTTGAGATTGATATTGATTTTATTCTTTTTTTATCACAACTACTTCATAACGCAATATCAATATATTATGTTTTCTTGAGAAATAAATATTAATCAATTATAATATTCTTTGTATATATATATATATATTTATTCGTGGCTTCAAAGACTCATAAAAAAAGCTTTCTGTTATGTCGATTGACAAAAAAAAAAAGTTCTATCAATCTTATGCACTTCACAATAACTGGCAATTGCTTAGCTTTTGTTTTTCTGACGTTTATATGCAATAAAAACATATGCATTATATTGATGGAAATATAAAGGAAAATATGTATATTATAACTATCAAATTTTCTCATTTATTTAATTATCATTTTAATGTATTTGGTTATTTTTCATATATTTGATTTTATTTTAAAGTATTTAGTTATTTTGAATATTTGAATTATTTTTCCACTTATAAAGTAACATGTTATTAATATTGGGAGTAAAACTAACTTGATAACTATTCGCAATACTAAAAATATCTTAAAATTATAAATTAATTTTATTAGATTAGCTAAGTTTTCCTTGTGATTGCAATAAATTTTAATAGATATATTGTATTTGATCTGCTTTCAGGATCATATTAAATAAATGGTAATTTAGAATTATGGTGTAATATATTAAAGTATCTTGAGGTTTAAATAATTTGACCCATAAAACTGCATACTAATAAACAAAACTTTATTTTTCAATCATTTCTTATTTTTTTCGAAAATATATCCTGTAGATTTTGGATTGCTATTGCTATACCTATCTCATTTGTTTTTCTATAGTAAAAGGATGGATTTTTAAGTTGTTTTTAATATAGCACTGCTTTTAAATGTTTTATAATATACAATTATGATATTTATCAAATAAAAAGTTATGGTGGTAATTGACAATTATGGTGTAGTGTTTTAACGTATTTTGAGGTTATAATAATTTGAGGCTTAAAAATGCATTCTGACAAACAAACTTTTAATATTTATCAATTTTATTTCTTTTACAAAAATATATCCTCTTGAATTTGGATTGTTATTGCTATGCATTTATTTAATTTTCTTTTTATAATAAAATGATGATTTTTTTAAAATTATTTTTATACAGCAATTTTTTTTTAAATATTTTAATAATTTACAATTATTTTAGAGCATTTTCTAGATTTTTTTTTATTAATATTATCTAAATAAAATATTAAAATACAAGCTGGAATTATTTAAAACCTTTAAATCAATTGAATCTAGAAAATGCTCTTAGAATAATATCAAGCTTTTGCAAAAATCACGTAGCTAACTTCCATCATTTTCCCAAGGTAAAATTCAATTAAGCTAAAGAAATCAAAGTATTTTCCCTTTTCCATTTCCAAAACTATTCCCTGCAAAAAAAAAATTTCCCTTTTTTCTGCACGAATCAGAATCCATTGCTATTCGACAAAAGATCGAAAAGAAGCTTTAATCTCGTTCGAAAAGCAGGGAGAGTATTTGGGTTCTTTCCTGAAACGTTGACTGTGGTTCATTAACAGAGCCAGCCACCAAAGCAGCTGCTCTTGAAATTACAATCACCTGGTTACAACAACTGGTGAACTTGTCTTTTCGATTACTTTCGCTTTATTTGCACCTCAGTTCTTTCTCTCTTGCTTTCTTTTTTTACTTCTTCAAAAAGATCTTACATGAGGTTTGATTTCTTGCGGATAGGAATTTATGTCCAAAGATTTCTCTGGAGATTTTTTGCTGTTGCGGCTTAAAAAACAATTTTCTTCCGTTAGTTGTTCTGTCATAAAAAAAAAAAAGTTCAATTTTGTTGCGGTACAAGAAAAACGTATTTAAAGTTTCCTTGTTAAATGTCTAAGACATTAAAATTTAGTTTTATTCTGAGATAAAATATTTAATTTAATTGGAAAAAATAGTTTTAAAAATAAATGTCTACTATTTAGCATGTTAAACCATACGTAATTTTTTGGCACACCAATACAGAGATTGAAAAATGATTAATAATTTGTTTTATTTGTTTTTATTCAATTGCTGATATTTGTGAAAATTTCAATAATTGAATAAAATAAAATGCACCTGCTCTTGAAATTACAATCACCTGGTTACAACAACTGGTGAACTTGTCTTTTCGATTACTTTCGCTTTATTTGCACCTCGGTTATTTCTCTCTTGCTTTCTTTTTTTGCTTTTCAAAGATCTTACATGAGTTTTGATTTCTTGCGAATAGAATTTATGTCCAAAGATTTCTCTGGAGGTTTTCACTGTTGTGGCTTAAAAAACAATTTTCCTTCCTTTAGTTGTTCTGTCATAAAAAAAAAGTTCAATTTGTTGCGGTACAAGAAAAACGTATTTAAAGTTTCCTTGTTAACTATTTAGTTTTATTCTGAGATAAAATATTTAATTTAATTGGAAAAAATAAATTTATGCCATTTATGTAAAACCATACGTACTTTTTGGTTCACCAATACAGATATAGAAAAATTATTAATGAATTGTTTTATATTTTTTATTTAGTTACTGATATTTGTGAAAATTTTACAATGTATTTTCTGTGTACTAATATTGATATATTTAGTTTCACCAGAATCTTTCAAAAATATATTCATAGAGAAAGTTTTAAGAAACTGAAGCATAATCTCATAATTAAATATGAAGGCAAAAAGTGGCACAATATTCAAGACAGTTGAAAAACCTTTAACACTAGACCACGCAACGAGACGGTTGCCAACTTTCGATTAAGAACTGATCACGATTGTCTTCTGAACACCTTAACAGGATTGGTGTCCTCGCCTATGAATACAGAACATCTTTTGAAATTTTTATCTTATCCAGGACTTAACAGGAGACTCAGCGCCAAGGGAGAAGTCTTACAGTTATATTGGGAGGCCAGGGACCTCATAGACTAAAATAAAATGTCTACCTTCTTTATTTACTCTTTTCCCCTTTGACTTTTTGTGATATGTGAGACCGACTTATTATCAATTGCTATCTTGCTGTATATTTGCTTTCTGCTTGTTCATTCTTTGTGTGTGGTCCTTATTGTAATGGATGATCCTTATTGTAATGGACGCTTATCCAATAAAGCCATATGTTACACACATATTGATATAATTGTTCATGCTATTTGGTGTGCTAAATATTATATTTACTTTGTTTATTTTATCTATTTTAATATAAAACACAAATTTAAGTAAATAAGAGTGCTGTTTTATTTCATGTATATGATACATTTTCTGAAATTTTGTAGTATAATATTTTAGATAAACATTGAAATAGCAACTATAAGATTGATCTAACAAAGCAAAAGAAAAGTTTATCATATGATCACTTTCAAAGTTTTTATGATAACTGAATTATATTATATGAAAAATTATATAATTGGTGTGTTTTCAAGAAAAACAAATACATTGTAAAAAAAAATATTAAATGATTTTAATACCTCGGTTCTAAAAACTAAATTTTAATGTCTTAGACATTTAACAAGGAAACTTTAAATACGTTTTCTTGTACAGAAACAAAATTGAATTTTTTTTTTTCATGATAGACAACTATCTCGGGTATTTCTCTTGATTTCTTTTTACTTCTTCAAAGAGACCCCATCTTACATGAGGTTTGATTTCTTACGGATAGGAATTTATGTCCAAAGATTTCTCTGGAGGTATTTGCTGTTGCGGCTTAAAGAACAATTTTCCTTCCTTTAGTTGTTCTGTCATAAAAAAAGTTCAATTTGTTGCGGTACAAGAAAAACGTATTTAAAAGTTTCCTTGTTAAATGTCTAAGGCATTATATTTTTGTTTTATTCTGAGACAGAACATTTAAGTTAAAAGTTATAAATTTCTGTCCTTTATGTTAAACCACAAATAAGTTTGACAAATTAATGCAGATATAGAAAAATAATTAATGATTTACGTTATTGTTTTTATTCAATTATATTATATATGTGAAAAATTTTAAAATTATGAATGGTTCTATATATTAAAATGATGTAATTGCTCATGATGTTTGATGTGGTAAATATTATATTTAGTTTGGTTATTTTATACATTTTTATATAAAACAAAAATTTATGTAGATAAGATTTATTTTTTATTTCATGAATATTATACATTTTGTGTGTACATCATACATTTGAAATTTTGTAGTAAACTATTTTATATAAACTTTAAAATTGTAACTAAAGGATTGATCTAGCAAAGAAAATAAAAAGGTATATTGTATGACTCCTTTTAATTTAGAATTATGATCAATGAATTATATTATATAAATCATATAATTGGTGTATTTCAAAAACTGGTAATCATAGTAAAAAATTATTAAACGATTTTAATACTAACTATAAGACATTTTCACGCCAACGGCCATGCCATGCTGAATATACCGGTTCTCGTTAGATCACCGAAGTCAAGCATCATCGGGCGCGGTCAGTACTTGGGTGGGTGACCACCTGGGAACACCGCGTGCCGTTGGCATTCACAAATTTGGGACCTGGATGGCCGAGTGTCTAGCGCTCTGGCGCTCGGTGCCACAGGTTTCGGGTTCGAATCCCGGCGGTGCCATAGATGTTTGTAGTGGTTCGGAATCCACTTTAAGCCGTAGGTCCTGGTCTCCTATGACTGTAAGAGCGTCACGGAGCAAAAGTCAGGCTTCTACCTACGGGTGCTCCATCACAACAGAAGCTGCTTCCTTCCCCTTCAATCATGAGTAAGTATGGGCTCGTGGGCTTGGCCAGCCAAGTGGGATAAAAAACAACAACAGATATTTTCACATCATCTCTTTCATATTTCTAATCCAGAGTAAGTGTGTTTGTTTCATCTAGCTAATATTAACCGCGCCTATTTCATTATTTGTAAACAAATGCTTAACCTTTACATTGATATAGTCATCGTTATATGGTATCCATTATGTAGAAGGTTGTGTCGAGAAAGTTAGCCACAAGTAATCTAATTAATATTTTATCACAAAACGTAAGACATTGTTTATTTGTATTTTTAATTCAGATTTTAGGTGATTTTAATTTTAATTCTGGTTTTGGGTTTATAGTTCTTTTGGATATACTTAAAGATTAGTTTTATCACTTTCATTTTATATGAAATAGTGTTGTTTGGGGAAATTAATTCTTTAATGATCTTAAATAAATATACAAATGTAAAAATAAAATGTATTTTGAACTTATAATAAAAACAAACTAATTTTGAAATATAAAACATAATTAAATGTATTGCTATTCTATTAAATACTATATAAACATTAAATTACTTCAATAAAGATTGAAATAAATTGATCTGCTTTACAAAGATATAAAACATTTTCTAACATTTATTCCAATTTTAGTAAATACTATATAAAAATTAAACTACTACGATAAAGATTCAAATACATTTATCTCTTAACAAAAATTTAAAACCTTTTTTTAACATTTATTCCAATTTTATGAAGTACTATATAAAAATTTAACTATTCAAATAAATTTATCCTCTTAATAAACATTAAAAAATAAAATACTAAAAAGTCGTTAAAATTTAAAAATATCTTCCATTTGTACAATAAACGTACTTTTATACATTTAATTTTATACATTAATATTTTGCACAATATTGAAACTTATTGATATTTTGATTTCAAAATATTTGAATAATAAATTCTATTATTTATATTTTTATAAATTCTACTATTTATTTTTATTTAATTATATATTTTAAATGTTTACAATACAGGAAATTGAATTAAATGTTTTAAGAAAGCTAAAAACACAAATTTATATACTCTTGATTATTTAATAGCTAAATAAATTCTGAATAGGTTTGTAGTAGTGAATATATACTATAGGAATCAGGAATGTATTACGTATATTAAAAAAAAAAAACTTTGAAAGGTAATCTATACTTCATTCATAAAAAGTTCAAGTCCATTGAAGAAATGATGAAAAGCTTCTATGGAATTCGAGCCATCAATCAAAATCAAATCGAAAGGACCAGAAACCAGCCTTGGTGCATTTCTGAAAGAGTTATTATTAATGCTTTCAGGAAATGTCCTTTAAAAAAGCTGATCTTAAGTAGTTTTTCTTTACCAGTTTAAAAACTAGCTTGCTTTTCCAAATAGAATTTTCTTTTTTTTTTTTTCTTATTTTACTTATTCCATTCATTACGTAGAAAGGTACAGTTTACAGAAGTAAGTTACGGACTTAAAATAAAATTTGTAATAGATATTTTATAGAAGGAAACGTTTTTGTATTTCGAATGATCTAGTTATTGGTATTTTAAAAAATTTTCGTATTTTGTATTTTTGACTAAATAAAGTTTCAATAAGTAAAATAATAAACTAATCTTTATCACTTAATATATTATTACCAATATTTACTTATTATATTATTACTAATATTTATACACTTAAGTAAGTTAAGGACTTAAAATAAAATTTTGTAATAGATATCTTGAAGGAAACGTTTTTGCATTTTGAATTATCCATTTAATAATATTTTAAAAGTCTTAATATCTTATATTTTTGACTAAATTAATTTAAAATCTTAAGCAAAGTATTACACACTGTTACAATATATTTTCAATTATTTAAAGTATGTAATTGTAATCTTTTCATAGATTATGATTTGTAAATTTCAGAATCCTAATGGAATTAATTTATGTATCGAAATTTATCTGTTTTATAATTTTGTAGTTATATTAAATATTTTTTTAAAATTAAGTCATGCAATTTCAGTTTTTAAATTTTTATAACTTATAAATAGCAATTTATTGTCAAATAGCAATTAAAATGCTATTTTTGATATAAGTATTTTGTAAATAAATATTCTTATATTTTATACTGAAATAGATTAAAATATTAAAATACAAAATTTTAAACATAACTTTTATTGGTTATTCAGAAGTTTTCTGTTTTAATATTTTTAGATTTTTTACGGATATAAAAGGTTTTAAATTTCTTTTCTGGTATAATCGCTTTAAAAATATTTAGCATAAGCTTTCAGAGAATTTTCTTGGTAGAAAAATGTAAAATAATTAAAAGACCTATATAATTATCACTTAAAAACAAAATTAAAATTAAATCAATAGAATTATTGCTTTAAATTTAATTCTTGAATTTTAGAAAAAAATTGATTGAAATGCAAAGTAAACTGTTTCAAGAAAATATTTAATTTTTAAAATTAAATCAAAAATTCTCAATTATATATCGTATCACATCTTGCGGGATTCAAAATTATTCCATAATATTGTTATAAAAATTATTTGAAGCAATTAGCTAAAATCCTTTACATTTCATGCATTACACTTTCATGATTAATCAGTGAGATATATTTTTAAAAGTTATTTTTTTTATTTTATTACAAAGTTATTAGATATTTTTCAAAAAATAATCAAACTTTTAATAAGAATTTTTTTAAAATTTGTATCGCATTAACTGCAATCAATTTATTGATTATTATTATTATTCTTGCTTCATATTAAGAAATGTTCGGTTTTTTTTTATCTTCTGCATATAATAATTATTATTGAAAAGAATGCTAATATAAAAAAATAACCGTTTTACATAATAATAGAAATGATATTATACATGTATTAACAACAAAATCAATCATCTATACTTTTATATGCATCAGCATAATTATTTATAAAATCTATTCTTGCACAGAAAGCATTTTTATACGACGATGCGAGATAGGAAACTAGAATATGAAATTAAATAAAGTTTATTTATAGAGTTTATTTTATTTGTATTCGGAAAAGGTTAATAAGGCAAAAAGTCAAATTATTATACAAATATTCATTAAATTCAAATAAATAAACAAATATAATAAAGCTTGTGCAAGGGTAATAAGGAAATTTTACATTTCTTCAAAAGGTTCATGATTTTCTTAAAGATTTTCTTTTATACTTTATGAATGACTTACGTATGACTTTTGTTAATGACTTATGAATGATTTTTATGAATGTCTTATGAATGACGTTTATGAATTTTATGAATTAAATAAAAATATTTTTGGAAAATATTTGAAAACAGCATGTTTTAAGTATGTTTACCTGAAAATGAATAAATAACAATAATAAAATAAAAAGAAATAAAAAATAATAGAAAATAATAAAATATTTTTATTTAAATTAATGTATACTATTTACTATTTTTCGTCAATTGAAAACTAATCAATATAATAAAATAATAAAGATAATATGTATAAAATAAAAGATGTTTATTGCTATAAGGTTTATAATATATTTACTTGTTCTATTTAAAAAAATATATATTACTTTAATTTTTTAAAATACGTAGTATAAATCGTTTAAACCACTTAACTCAGAAGTATTTTAAACGTTTGATTTTAAAATTTAAGATATGATTATCATTTAATAAAAATACTAATAAAATAAAACTTTGAAAGCTAATTAAAGTTAATAAATAATAAAGATCACTCATGCACATAATAAAGGTATTTATTGTTATAGGGTTTATAATATATTTACTTGTTCTATTAAAAAAACCATATTATCTTAGTTTTTAAAATACGTCGTGTGGAAATCTTTTAAACTATACAACTCAGAAGCATTTAAAAAATTTGATTTTAAAAATTAAGATGTGATTAGCATATTATAAAACACTAATAAAATAAAACTTTGAAAGCTAATTAAAGCCAATAAATAATAAAGATCAATCATGTACATAATTAAGATATTTATTGTTATAGGGTTTATAATATATTTACTTGTTCTATTTTCAAAAAAAAAAAAAAAAAAACATATTATTTTAATTTTTATAATCCGTCCTGATAAAACTTTTTAAACTATGTAATTCAGAAGTATTTAAATAGTTTGATTTTAAAATGTAAGATATTATTACCATTTTATATAAAAAAACGCTTATAAAATAAAATATTCCTTCAGAAATAGTTTTTTACATCTTCATAACACACAATTTATTTCAGAAACTCACAAGTTTTACAACAAAAAAAAATAAATAAATAAAATAAACAGAGTATAACACAGACATCAAGGTGAAAGATTTTTCACCCAATCTTTTTACTTACTTTAAAAATATCCAAGAACATTTTTTTTTTTTTTTTTGTCCATAGAAAACCTGCGATTTCTTGTCTCCATTCTCAAGTCTCAGTTCACTCACGTGATGAAAGAAAATCGCAAAAATCGTTGTCCCAGAAAATAGACGAAATCTTTTTTATAGCTCGCAGAAAAATGTAGACCAACAACGAAAAATGTGCAATCGATTTTCAACGTCTAGTCAATTCTGAAGGCTAGGGCGTTGACTAAACTAGATATATTTTTTTTTTCTCGAGAATTCTAGGACCAATATCCTAGAGCTTTCACATAGGACCAGGATTAATCGCATCAAGTGCAGCTCCAGCGATCTTTTGACGCCGTTTGAAATGTGAATGAATGAGTGTGATGATTTAAAGAGTAAGATATATGCCTCTTTCAACTCTTTGTCGTCATGACAACCGATGACGCTGTTAAAAGGCCTGCCAAGCAGAAATAACACATCGATGGTTGGATTACCAGCTGGATATCTACCTTTACTCTACATAGAGTACTAGATAATGTAAACAAATAAAATAGTTATTGATTGTTGAAGCAATTCGTTGCTAATTTTAGACCTGTGTAAATAAGGGAGTTTTTTTGCGATTCGTTTGCTTGGAAAAAGTGGAGTAAGTGTTTTTACCACATGTTGGTATTATAATTTTATTTATTATGATTTTTTTCTTCAGTTTACTTCTACATTTTTACACAACCATATATTTTAAAATAATACCAATAAAAATATAGTAAATATTTTAACCCTTTATATTAGTATATAATGTTAAATTACATAAGAATTATTAAAAACTCAATCTCTATTTGTAATAAAATCTTATTAAAAGACGACGATAAAATATTTTAGTGGTATTAAAGCATATTAGAATAGATAAGAAGCAAGTATACATGAATATATCTTTCCTGAAGTATTTTAATAATATAATGTTAATACATGTTTTTAAGATAATGCCAATTCCTTTCTTTCGTGTAAGACTAATTCTTAAAATGTATGCTTTTATAAGAGAAACTTTATGTTTGACATTTGATAAAAACAAAAAACACTTGTTTAAAATTAACAATGAACAAATTATTGTTTTATGAAATCCACTATTAGTGCCCCAATAGCCATTTTCACACCTAAACTCAGTACATAATTTAAATCATGTTATAATGATATGATAAAAAAGCCCATACAATTAGATAGAAATCCTTTTTACGAATATGTTACTGTATTTAAGAGTAAAACTTCTGGGAATTAGTTCATTAATAGTTACCTATTATAATGGTTCAAACTATTGAAAAATATCTCATTATGTGGCAAGACTTGTAAAACATTTACATTTATCATTTCATTTATTTATATTTTACAGCATGTTTATTTATATTTTATTTGCATTATTATTTACTTACATTTTATTATTATTACTTTAGAGGTAATATTATATTATACACAGTAGTTGATTTAACAAAAAATAAAAACTATATATATATATTTTAAAATAAATAAAAGTCAGAAATTGTTTAAAAGTTATTATTTGTGCAAATCTTGTTAATCTTAAAGCAA